>CM041779.1:173926914-173960833 GCA_023374045.1 Limonium bicolor | reverse complement strand
TCCATTCGTGACTCCACATGAAGAGAAGACAAGCCAAGTACATTGAAAAATCAAAGGAATATACTCACCACCTTTTCTTACCTTGTCTTCTAGCCAAAATAATTGTCTTTCCAACTCTTGCTTAGTCACACCACATGGCCGGTTTTCATGCTGGAAAGGAGGCATTTATTGAGCCAATAATCAATAATAAACTAAGGAAAAGAATTGTCAATGACATTAAAAATTTGACAAAACAAAATCAATTTCCAAATGCTTCTTTCATTTACGTGAGTGAGCTTCATTTCCCTCCTTGCACATTCTTGCACACGGTTTGGTAAGCTCTCTCCTCTCTCTTCTAGCTTCATCTTCTTCCTTTGAAGCTCTTAAGTCCATTAATGGAGTTTTAACTTCTATCTTCATCTTTAAGGTAATTCCTAGCATTTCTTGGCAAGTCTTGAAGCAAAACTCTTCCTAGCATAACAAGTGTGTTCGGCTTCACTTAGTTCTCCAAGGATTGTCCAAACCAACATTAAACCAAGGAGCATCTCAAGGTTAGGTTTTAAAGCTTGAAAATCCTTAAAGCACATTTTTATGTGTAACCAAGTTCTACCTCTTCTAAGTCTCTTTTCTTCTTCATTTTGATGAAGGAAAACTTGTTCTTCATCTACCTTAGGAGTGCCGAATTATAAGGAGAAAGTCTAAGGTAAAGTCTTGTAAAACTACTTCCAAATCTACTTAAGATCTTTATTCAAGATCTAACTCCTAAACACCTTCACCTCTTGCATAAAACCGAAGAGGAGCATCAAGTTTACCTAGGAGAAAGCTTGGAGATTCAAGAAGAAGTTCAAGCACTTAACCACCTTTGTTAAGAAGTAAGTTTACTAAGTAAATCCTTATGTTATAAGCTTTGTTAAGCTTCTAAAAATACAAAAATTATGTACACCTCTAGGTTATAATAAACCGAAACTATGGTTTATATGCCAAAAATATAACTATAACATATATAGAAAATATTTACCTTAAGACACATTTTTGTGTCACAAATTTATTATGTTACATAATTTAGGCCGAAAGTTCAAGCAAAAGTCTTATTTTGAGCTAAGATTTATATAAGACATTACAATAATTTATACATGAGTTATATGACTCCTATGAATTTATTATAATTATTAGACATATAAATCCACTTTTATATACATAAGGTCTCATTTAAATATGGCCGAATGTTCTACTTGATAAATAGTTTTAATGAGCTACTTAGGTATATAAATTTTATCATAAAGTTTGGTGAGTTAAAAATATTCTATTAGTGTTAAATGACTAATTAATTAAGTTATGTGGATTAAATGTAATTTTTACAAAGTTTAGTGTGCTTATTAAAAACCGAGAAGGGCTGTTTGGTGTAATTATAATAAATATAAGGTTAGGAATTAAGTTTAAGAATTTTAGATAATTTAAACAAGCTTTAAAATAACTTTTTATAAAGTTTTGGGCTATTATGTAATTTATAAAAGTTGTTATGAAAGTTTGGTATTTAATGGTGGCGAATTCATAATTAAGAGAATTTAGTTCACTTTCGAAATTTTAGGAATTAATATTTAACTATAGTTTATAAGTTATTAAGTATATTATAAGTTTTGGGGTGAAAATGTAATTAATGGAAAGTTCGACCAAAACCGAATTATTTGGGTTAGTTTGGTAATTTAAGAATTTATATATATATTCATTTATGGAGAATTAAAATTAAAACTATAGTTTAAGACATTATGTAAAGTTATAAGATTTTGTGGTTAATTGTAATTATAAGATAAATATAAATGCCGAGAATTTAAGGGGCTAAGTTGTAATTTTTGAGTTATAATATTTAAAAGCTATATACCAAAATATTAGGGTGGCTTTGTAATTTAATAATAGAAGAATTAAAATATATAAGAGATTAGAATTTAAATGTAAAGTTTATGAATTAATGTGGTTGTTTTGTAAATAACCGAAATAAGTAAGAATTTAGATTTAAATAAATATAGGTCCTATATGGATATTTGGAGGATTTAGAAGAAAGAATTTTGATTAAAGGAATTATGGAATTGAACTATGGCTTACATGGTTATAAGGAATTAAAAAAACAATAAATATTATTTATGGTTAAAAGGAGAATAATAAAACTATAAGAATTTTATGTCTATGTATGACATATAAATAGTTAAGAATTATAAGTTGTTATGTCACCTAGACAAATAAAATAAACAACAAATGCAATAACACATATATGTGCATTAAAGGATTTATAAATAAATCAAAAGGAATAACAAATAAGTTATACATTAAATCATGAGGTATTAAAAGAAATAAACCTCACATGAAATAACAATAAATTTGTTAAAAGATCCAATAGAATTATTATATAAGGGTAACATAAATTAACCCTCTCAGTTAATCCTATTCTAGGACTTTGTTTGACCAGACGTTGACCGGGAATTTACAAGTACAGTCTACGGTGAACGGTATGGGATTCTTGCAACCTGTTTTCTAACGGATTACACCGGCTTGTGTGCTATCTGTTGTTTGAAATAACGACCAAGATAATTAATGTAAACTGTTGTTTTACTCTTGCACACTGTGGTATTATTTTATGTGCGTGAATGTTGCTGACTACATCGTGTATGTCCCACGCATACAAACACTACTATACCAGTGGATTAAATACCTGCGTTTCAGTATACCGAGGACTTGTACTCAAGTCTCTCACTAACTTCACTTTATAACAAACGTCATTATCCTAAACGTGATAATTGACAATACACATTGTGTTCTTGTTTAACGTCTTTATATGACACTTAACAATTATACTACGAGAATGAGGAGCCCAGTTGGATCTGGCCATGCATGCTACGGAGTTGTACCTGTCTCAGGTCGTCTCCTACTACGTCGCGACGGAACATTCAGTTGGGAGGAAGACTTATTCCTTCCGGGATTCAAATGCCCTTCAGTTCGAGGAAGACTTTATTCCTCTAGTGGGTTCTTATTTCCCACGCCATTCAGTTCAGGGTTTAACTACGTTATCTCCTGGGGTTTTTATACCCAACCTTTCTTATAACGAGGTCACTATACCTCCACTATTTCAGATATTCAGTTATAACTGTCAGTCCCATTGTGTGGACCGACTATCAGTAAAGAATTTCAGTTCAGCTAACTCGACCTTCTGTGTCTTGTTCTATGTGACATTATTGTCCTTGTATGGATACTTGTTATTATCAGACTATGCTTGTTTACAGCTTTATAAAAATGAACTGCATGTATTCGACAAAGTAGTTGGTGTGGCCCGGTAGACGATGGGCTGCACGTTTTCCATACCAGCATTGTTTGCTGAGCCCCTTTGGGGGCACCCCCATTTTTCAGGTACCTGAAGTTTAAGAAGATCACCACACTGAGTGTAGGTGGGGTAGACCAAGCTTTGGGAGTCTACTATTAGTTAATTATTTTATTTCAGTATTTTACTTTGAGTTTGATTCCTAGTATCTCGGGTTGTATCTGTATTCCAGACCGTGACATTTGAGGATTGTATTTGGACTTAGCCTTGTTGGTCACAAGGGTGGCCAACGGCATTGTAATACCGCCCGGTTGTTGTATTTATTTCCGCTGCAGTCGTATTTTATTTGGGAGTGATCGCCGTTCAGTTTATTGGATTTCGGGTTGGGGTATTACAAGGCATAATACCATGTATAGAACATGATGTATATTATATATCCTCCCGTATCACCGTTTTTTTTCTTCCTTTGGTATATAGTGCAGATGTGCACTACCGTACATCATAATTGCTGCAGGTTTTTTTTTTTTTGTTTATATACATATATACATACTACCACCGTAGTGTATAGGTATATTGTAGATTTAATCTTGCTATATTGATGTACACTTATGTATATCATAGGTACATTTGGTAGTTCATTGTTTTACTAAGTCAAGGTGTGTAAACAAGTCCCAAAAAATGGTATATAAAACCGGTTTATATGGTACCAATTTTTAACTTGCAAACTTTGTGTTATATGTATTGTTATAACGTTTCCTATGTATTTATGATATATATATATAAGGTATCAGTATTATGTATCATAAGTTGTTACATTGTTTAAATGTGTATATTAATTTATTTTAGCATTTATAAATGCTTAGGCAATCGTAAAATATTTACGTTGCTCGTTAGTATTTCTCGTGTTTTTACAGTGAACGTTATTGTGTACTGAGTCGTATAAACGCTCGTATATATTTTTCCTAGATGACGCTCTCCTAGTTGAGCTTGTTCTGTAAGGGGTTTAATGCCCGTTAATTTTCGTACGTAAGCGTTTATATGCGTACGTGTAGACGACATTGTATTAGCGTTCGTGGATCGAACGTTGTCGTGTTATGAGTTGTATAAACATTCGTATTGATCTTTCCTTGTTGTCGCTCTCTTTATCGAGCTTGTTATGTAAGGAGTTTAATCCTTGTTAATAAACGTACATGAGCGTTTTGTACGAGTATGTTAAGACGTTTGTAAAATTACGCCCGTTAGCGTTTACGGTAAAACGACTATTTTTACGTAAGCGTTCGCGTGCATGAGTTTGCATGCGCACGTGTAATATTAATTTACATAATGTTTGCATGCGTAACTAAAATGATTCATTCCAAGTTCAATTCTTCATTATTTAACAGTTTTAAGGTATTAATTAGATTTGCGGTATTTCAGTAACTGGAATGAATACCCAGCGTAAACAATACAGCGAAGGGAGGAAATGAACATGTCAATGTTCGATCACGGGATAGAATTCCCGGAACAATCACCACGGCTGTGGGAAGATATTATACCCCACTAAAGGGAATATCAAACCCGGCTAACAATGTAAGAAGGAAGTATAAATGGTCTACCCAAGAACGGGAGACATTACAACCCTAAATGGGATAGTTCAAAATATATAACCGTAAGGCGGAGTAAGAAACTGAACATACCCAAAAGTGCAGGCCAAATGTAATGGCGCAACTCAGTAACACCCAGGAACAATCCGTGAAGGGTGTCGGAGTCAACAGTAGTTGAACAAGATATCGTGTTGAGAACACAAGTGTTAAAGCGAACACTCTGGTAGAACCCCGAAGGGATCCCACGTAACAGAGGATTCCCTAAATTGCCAAAGGGCACAGATTAATGCCAAGATACTTAAAGGGCCTCCCTTGTATGGAAGCGTGAGGTAATGACCTCATCATGGAGCCAGTATTACCTCCAAACCATCGGATGGTGTACTGAGAAGTAGAAACTTGTGCGAACAACTCACAATGAGCAAAGCTCAAGACAATGGGGCTTGTAAGCCGGAAAACCAACTACAACTCGTAGATCCAAACGTTGCAAACCTATGCATAAAGACAAAAGAGGAATTGCGGAGAACGAACCACTACCTTAGAGTGGGGATACTCCTCGTTATTGTGGGGGCCTACGAAGCAGCAATGGTGGACCCTCCAGAGAAAGGCTACCGCAAAAAAATATAGTGTGAAACCGCTGAAGCGGTGTAATGAAATGTGAGCATGTGTTTATTACCAAGGAGTAATTTGAACAGAAATAGTATGTAGAAGGAACTTTGATAGCAATGGTAAGAAACCGAAAGAGTAATCAGCTGAGTGGTAAACACAGTACGTGTACAAAGTGAATTTTAGCATGAACAATGCGCAAGGAGCGTAGAGAAATTTAAAAGAGTAGTGTATTCTATTGAACTAAGTGAATGACAGGCCATAGTATGAATGGCGGGAATACATGACCGGAAACTAAAGTAGTAGCGGATGCCATGTAAACGAATGTTGTTTAATGAGTAAGAACATGGTACGCAGCAAGTGACCATTGTAAGAGTATAGTCAGATAATGAAAAAGAGAACAAGTAGGATTATGAATCAACTCAGCGGAGATGAAAAGCAAAGTGATGCTAGATAAATGGGGCAGTAAAATCTGCAGCCCATGCCATGTGACAAAAGATCTCACAGAGAAGGCAGTATTGCAACTGCATAAGGAACTGAAGGTTATCCCAATAGGATCAGTCGATAACAAAAGTAATAAACTTTGGGTCAAGGGTACCCCTTGGATAAATAATCAACCGTACTACATACGGAAGATTTACAAACATACCAACAAACCTGGTGCAAACCTGTTGAGCGAAAACCTAGAGACATAACCGTGCGGCCATTGGCCAAAGATGCACAAAGAACGTGGGCCTATAACCCACAGGTCCCGGGACCGATGCACAGAAAATGCAAGGTCGTACAAGCAAAAGAACACTTGTACAGAAACATATGAATTGGCATAATTCAGAAGCCATTAGCAATGGCGGAAGCACTACATGTTAAGTAGTGGCTCAACCTCAATCGACAACATGTCGGAATAACCAAGTGAGTGTTCATGAGAGTATACAACAGTTCGTACAATAGATGTCCAAAGAGCTGGATAGGAAACCCATAACTCATTGAGTTGCGTACAGTAAGAAGTACCACTCATTGATTGAGAAACCTTTATTCCCCAAACAAAAGGATAAAAAGGAGATGTATAATACACCGGGAATGATGAAAAGGGGGCGAATCAAGCCCTAAATTATCAGGTCGCGTAGCAGAAGCTAGGGGGCCGTAATTTAGAGGTTAAGTATACCTAGCAAATGCGAGTATTGGCTAATCATAAATGCCTTGTAGCCTGAGAGGCTAGAACCGAAGTCGGTTAGGAGTAAGCAAACTCCAATGAGAATTCCTGATGCAGGGACTAAACCGTCATTATGGTTAAGACCCTTTGACGGGAATACATTGTATAATAACCACGTTGAAGTTAAACACTTCATCATGCCCGAGTTAGTGAACCAATGTTCAGAGATAACATATGGTCGATTACGCGGGCGTAATCCCTTTTAAGGGGGTAGGGCGAAAAGCGGCCTAGAGCATCTTTTACGTATAGGTGCATAAACTATGATGTGCATAGCACGAAGAAAATTATTTTGATGATCGGAACTTATGTTACATAAACATATGTACCCATTCATTGTGTAATTATGGTTAGTGCGCACAAGATATGCGAATAACACGTATATAATATTCAAGAAAGGAGGAGTAAAGAAACTCTTGGGGAATGAGAACCCCGATAGTATATGTGTCTTGAGATTAGACATGAGATATGATGAGTACAAATCAGTATGAAACCGATGTGTAACCTAGTAGGAAATGAGTTCCCTATGTGGTTTGAATTGAGAATGATTGATGGAGTGAGTTCCATCCTTTGAAGTTGTGTGATGTATGTATAATTGAGTAACAATTTGAGTAAATGAGCCCATGAGTATTGAATTCTTAGGTAAAGTAAGTGAAGTAAATTGAGAATGACGGATGACCTAAGTTCTATGATAAAGAGATAAATTAAAATGGATTGTTCTGTGAATACAACTAGAAAGAGTAAAAGATAGAAAATGAAAAGTTTGACTATCTGATTGTTTGAAATGGACATGAGAGGTGGAACTTGATTTGCTAGCGATCAAGGGAAACTGAACACAAATTAGGGTGGAAGGATAGCTCAACACCGATGCTGATCACATTGGGGTTGAGTGATTCTTGAAGCTCCCTATAAGTGGTCACAAGTAATCACGCTAAGAAAAGATGTAGTAGCATAAAATGGAATTGGAGTTGTGTGATGTTTTCTAAAAGAATTTTCAAACGGAATTTGCAAAAGGATTTTCCTTCAAGTATGAAGATGAAAACTAGTTTTGAAACCACTATCACCCACCGATGGATGCGGCCTTAAGTCTTGATGACCGGTAGAACGGTGGGTGTGTATTAGTTTTGAAACCATTGCACCGTACGTGCGGTGGTCCTAGGTGACCGGTTAGGGCGGTGGCAGTGTGTGCATTTTTCCAAAGGCAGTGGGACGGGGAGAGTACCCTGAGGATATCTAGATGTGCGACGTTTTGATCAGAACCGAAGGGACCGTGGGCCAGAGAGAGTAAGCACCCATTTGTCATGAAACAACCATGAACCAGAAAGCGTAAGTGTTCAACGTGACCGGTACCTGAGGGATCGGCAGTGTGTTACTCAATATGGATTCGAGGACTGTAGTGCCTTCTTGTCTCCGGACCGATTCCATGGAGAGAATACAAAAGAGTATTTTCGATTGCTATACATGCTGTGATATGTGTGTGGTATGTGTAGCATGTAGAGAGACATACCTGCGAGTCTGTAAGGTTGTATAGAGATTACGACCTTAGCATAGAGTACATGTGAGTAACAATGTGAGATTCACCAACTTTGAGGGCAAAGTTCCTTATGGGGGTAGATTTTAATACCCCGGACTTAAAAATGGTGATTTAATTATTTCTAATATGATTTTTTAGAGGCCTAATGGTGCCTAGAGAGTATTGGTAAAGAGAATAAAACCAAAAGAAAAGAGAAAACGTTAAAACACGAAAAATGTAAAAATGCACGTTTTACAAGTATGGGAGGTATATGACCTCGTTAGTGTCCTAGATTGATTCCTAAGGCTTAGTTAGGCATAATTGATATACGGGAACAATTCCCAAAGAAAACGGATCCATAAAATGGATTAAAAACACTAATAAAGCTTTAAAGCACGTTTTTTGAGAAAACCCGAAAACGTGACTTTGAGTGGTCAAACAGACCCGTAAAAATTTTGGTTGACTAAATAACTATAATTAAGTATTAATGGAAGCTGAAGAACTATTAAAAATAAAGAAACGAGAAAAATCTGGAAAACAGGCTCGGTTAGTGAATAGTGCAAAAACCGGGTAAATTAACGAGTGTTTTCTGTAAAAGACGAAAAACGCTCCAGCATGTGTATACTGTGGGGCCGGTTTTGGCTAATTAAATCATCCTCCCCCTCTCTATTAGTTAAATGACAAAGAGAAGAAAGAGTTGAAAAGTCAAAAGGAGAATAGTGTAAAGTAACAAATAAACAAATACTCACCTTTCCCTCTTCTCTCTCCTCTCATTCTTTCCTTTCCCAATGTGAGACTCCCCTCTCTTTCCTTCCTCTTCTAATTCTTCTTCTTCCTCACAGTAATATGGAGCTTCTCAAGAGCTCCCATGGCTACTCCACTCTCTTCTCATGCTCAAGCTTCATTAAAGCCCCAAATCACAAATAAAATGCATATTCGAACTCCCCTCACCAAGCTCTACATTTCCCTCTTTTCAAAATCCCAAAATCTTTAAGTTCATCTCCATGGGTATAGCCCATTTGAAGAGAAAATTGGTGTTTATTGGAGCTTGGAGTCTCCTTTTCCATTTAAGGTAAAAATATTCAAGAGAAAAACTCATTTTCTCCACTCCTTTGCCTTGGCCGATTTTGGGCTCTTCTAATGCCTTGCTTCTTTCCTTGTTTGAGCTATTTTTTCTAAGTCTCCAATGGTAGATGGAGCTCCTTTTTAATTCATGGCCAAAAGCAATTCTAGGGTTTAAAGGTAAATCCTTAAATTTGAGCTTAAACATTCCCCTTGCAATTTATATTAGTTGATGATGCTAAGTGCCCTTTACTTGGTCTCATTCCTCATGGGTGTCAATGTGGAGTTGGGCAACTCCATGGCCT
This sequence comes from Limonium bicolor, assembly GCA_023374045.1. NCBI lineage: Eukaryota > Viridiplantae > Streptophyta > Magnoliopsida > Caryophyllales > Plumbaginaceae > Limonium > Limonium bicolor. Next base: position 173,951,274 of record CM041779.1, on the reverse strand, counting down.
TGGCCGGTTTTCAAGAGAGGAGATGGGGGGAAGAGAAAACAAGAGGATTGAAAAGAGAAGGCTTGTGAATATAAGGTAAATAATCTACTATGGAGCCTAATGTAATGCTTTTAGAATTTGGGAATGGAAAATAATTGAATGAACCAAAATTGTATTAAGTATGTACTTGGTGGTTGTTGAGAGATTTATGAATTAGTGATTGATTTAAGGGCCTAAGAGCTATGCATTTATTATTTATGCAAAGTGTTGTATTTGGAGAACTTGATGAGCATTGATGGACTTATGTGTGCTGGTAGAACCCTTGTGGGTTTTGTTAGTTTTATGTTGAATTCAGTGATGATATGAGCTTTGGACAATGTTAGAAAAGTAGCCGGGTTATGGCGAAATTCCGGTAGAAATCTAAGTGATGTATTGAGTGAAGAATAACCTAGGGTTAGCTAGGTTTGGATGAAGGTTGATTTGAGTTAATAAATCACATTGAAGTGTTTGTTGGAGGGAGGAGGAGAGTGTGCAAAATTTGTAGCACAAATTGTGTGAGAAAGCCTTGGATGGGCGTAAGATGAACTTGGGTGCTTAACTCGTGAAACAAGGAGTGAACTTGGGTTTTAGAAGTCTATTTGTCTAGGAATGAATTTAGAAATATCAAAATGGGTGAGAACAAGAGGTAAACCACTAAGAGGAAGTTAGGAATGCACAAGTGTGCAAAATGTAGCAGTGAGGATGGAAATTTGTAGAAATTGAGCAAGGATTTGAGTAGGGATTTGACCAAAGGTTTGAAGAGATTTAGAGCATGTTTTAAGGTGTTTAAACATGTGGGAAATGTGTGGAAAGAATAGGAAATGATTAGGTGTGAATTAGGGGTTGAAAACTGGTCAAAAACTGTAAATTTTGACAGTTCCAGGGGTGGTCCGGGTTTGCAAATCGGTACGCAAACCCGGACCACATCAAAAACTAGGCAGAATGTCATCCCAGGGGGTGGTCCGGGTTTATAGCCCCGGACACAAACCCGGACCACATGTAAAAATGGCCAGAAACTTATTTCCGTGTTTGGTTCAGGTTTGTAACCCCGGACACAAACCCGAACCACTATAAAGTGTTTTAAAGGGGCCTAATGATGGGGAATTGATTGGGAATGGTTTTAGATGATGTTTAGGACTTGTTTGGTGACCTATAAAGGTCCTTGGAAGTGTAAACAAGTTTGAGAAGTGAATGAGAATGTTGTGAACTAAAATACACTTGAGTAAACCTAAGATAGCGGGATAACGGGGTTAAGTATGGGAGTATTAGTTTTATATACCGTAACGCCTTAATGTTAATAAAAACATTTGAATGTTATCAGTGGAACAAGTGTGAACCAAGGAACATGAGGTCAAACGGTAAAGCTATCCCCGGTGAAAGGTATGATTTTCTCATGCCCCGTATGCTAACCGTGTTACACTAATTTGTGTGTTATGTGTTTGTGTGCCGGCCTAATCAAGAGTAAAGCATGAAAATGACCCATTTCTTGATTATGTGTCTTGGTGTATGCGGCGTGTACTAACCAACCATGCATGATTGTGTGGTCTAACTTAGTGTATAGACCGACTCCTAGTTGAGTACCGTTTGGTTAGTGACTCGTAGGAAGAGTCGTTTCACAATTTTACCAAACGTGCAAACACATGAAAACTATCGAACCAAGAAGATAATGTGAACTTATGAACTCACTAGATTGTGAGGAAATGGTACGGGTTGAGTAAACACCCGATAACAGTTAGAAAACCAAATTGAAATAATCCACATAAGTAAAACTGGGAAGATAAATGAACCCCAATTTAGAGGTTGATGAAAGTTCAAAGAGAGGAACTCTTGAGAGAAGTAAAAATGTTACAAGGGACCGACGAACTCCCTCTGAAAGACGGTCGACCTCCTATATGAGGATTCGATCCGGTATGAGAAAATAACCGAAAATTACAGGTATTCGAAATGTTGGGCAACCCTTAAACCTAAGATACCCGAACTTAAGGAGAATTCCCTAAGTCATTAGAAACATTGAGAGTGATGTTTCTAGACCAATATACATAATTATATTAAAACTCCTAGAGAGGAGTATGGGGATTGTGAGAAGTTCAGACCCATGTGAAAGAAGTAGGAACTAAGAGAGAGTTCCGGTAGCTAGTCGAACCTTCCCACCATGTTAGACCCATAGTAGGGTCGAAACCAGGGAAGTAAGACTAGGCTCAAAAGCCCAGTGGTGAGTCTTGAGTATGACTCAGCCCGGAGGCCATGTGTTTTGGCTTAAGAAGTACTTAAGAGAAAAGGATTGAAAAGTAAGAATGAGACTTGTAGTGTCTCAAGAAAACTAAGAGAGCAAGTAAGTATCCCAAGGGAATGGGAAGATAATGAACAAAATAATTAAGGCAAAGTGAGGTAGAACCCTCAAGGCCTAAAAGTAAGTTAATACAATCTAACAACCTTGTTATGTTAGTTAGGGATTGTATTCCATGATTGAATGTTGAATCTTGTGTAGTGTACTTATATCATGTATTGCTATGTTGCATGTTGATTGAATCAAAAATGAATCTCATGCTCTCGACAAAGTAGTCGGCGTACCCCGGTTAGCACGCGGGGTATGCGAATTTCATATGCAGCAATATGATGAGCCCCTTGGGGCACCGTTTTTACTTTCGGGTACACTGAAGACGATACCGTTCGAGTGTAGGACGGGGACAGTGGTTAAGTATGGGTAGTTAGATTTTAATTTGCCTACGTATTAGAATGAGGTGTAAGTCCGAAAGTGTTATCGACATCCGAATGTTGTGGAGCCGTTATAGTAAAGAATTGATTTGAGAATTGCTTTACGTGACTCGGTTTGAAATGGATAAGTATTGTATTGTATTGAGTACTCGGTTATTCCAGTCCATCAGACCGTTACTGTATTTGAGTTAGGCCTGGTTAGCCACATAGGTGGCTAACGACATTGTACCACCCGACGTTGTATTTAGAATTTCGCTGCGAGTTTAATGGCAAGTGTGGCAGTTTAAGAGGTAATGACGAGATTAACGGTTAGGGTGTTACATGTAACACCCCCAAACACTGGCCTAGGAGTTAGGGGTATTACACGCCGCGTATTATTACACAATAACGCAAGGCTCTAACGAACGCACGCAATTAATCAAAACCAGGCCCAAATGAAATACTTATATAACAATTATAAGCAAAGTGTCGAAGATTCAAAATGTTAATACAAATCCTTAACGTAATCAAAAGCGGAAGCTAACAACAGAGGCCCAAGGGGCTACAAGTACCAAAACGCAGAAGTCTTAGAGGACCAAACAAATCAAAAGCTAACTCTAGAAGCTGAGCAAAGAGATCCTCGCTGATCAATCTGTAATGTTAGTAAGAGTAGGGGAATAAGCATCCAACTATGCCCAGTAGATGACCAACATCATCAACCAGCATGCTCAAAACATTTATAGAATGTTATCAAATCAGAAGTAGACAGAAGGAAAGCCACATTCCATAACAGAAATCAGAAGCAGAAGTCCAAACATAAAAGGACTAATCAGAGTTCAAATCAAACGGAAGCAGAAACAGAAGGGGACCCTAGTTGATCACAGCATACAGACAGAACAGGAAAAACCCGTGTGAATATAGAATGAGGAAACCTCACTCGTAAAAGAACAGGTGGAACACCTGTGATCAGAACGGGGAACATCACCCGTGTGAAACAGAAGGATATCCTATATAGCGCGCTATGAGACAGCTAAACCAGCCATCCACGGTTCAGACACAGAGATAACTAGGTCCCAAAACAGAAGCTTAAATATAATTAAGCATATGTGTGATAAGTGTCCAAAAGAGCATGTTTTATGGGTGTATTTCATATGTTATATTAGCACTTCTCTTGCTCATTTCTCCACTTTGGTTTAGTTTTCCTCTCGTTTATGTATTGGTAGAACTTACAGATTTATTGGTTAAACATGAGGAAAACCAAGCTAGGAGCAAAGTAGATGATGAGACGAAAGCATAGGCGCAAACGGATCTAAAAATGGAGCTCAAACGAAAGAATATGGAGCCTGTCAAAGTTGCGGACAAGACGAGACGAAAAACACATGTCTGTAATCCGGAAAACCGACAGGGTGTCCGTACCACGGACTCCCATCCGGACGCAACAAAAAAGTGTGTCCTTAAACGACAGAACTTGAGAAGTTCCGTCGGATGGGCCAAATCTGGACACAAACTCGGACACATACAAATTCTAGGCCAGGACATTTGGTCCTTACCGCGGACACAAACTCGGACGTTACACGTACGGATGAGCCCTATCCGGACACGTGTAAAATGACTGCGCCGAATCCAGAAATCACGCGACTAAAATTTTGTACCGCCTTCTTTGTTTTTCCTCAATTACGACGCCCACAAACAAATCTATCTACCCCATCAGACATATCAGGCGCCGCATCCCTTATTTTCTTCACCCACTGAAATACCCCAAACCTTGATATGTGGTTTAAATATCAAACTATGGTATGTAAAGGCTAAAAAGTGCCTTAGAAACATCAGTGAACAATTTAAACCATAGTAAAATGCAATAAAGCATTAAGACACAGTTTGAGCAAAAACATGCTCTAAGCTATAGGTGAACTTGGTTAGGACCCAAAGAGCCTACCAAGATTTAATAATATTCAATTATGATTTGATAAGGCAAATTAAGTCCTTAGAGAACCTTGGTAGACATTGGAACTAAACAAAACATAAATAAATACCTTAAGGTCAATAAGAGCAAAAATGTGCTCTAAGCTTGGGATAAATTTGTATAAGACCTAATGGTCATACCTATACCTTATAAATATGTTAATGAACATATTAAATCAATTACCAAAGAAAACCAAGCTTGAAAACAAGTTAAAACACAAAAGTGCTTTAAGGAGTCTTAAAGCACGTTTTTGAAAAATTGCCTTGTAAATGAGTTTTGAATGGCTAGATGTCCATCATTACTCTTTAATTAACATGTGTACTATATAGTATCACATTTAGAAGTCTATATCAATGGGAAATCAAAAATTTCACAACAATGTGCCTTGTTGTCATGAATAGTAACTTTTATAAGCTAGTTTGTAACATATAATGTTATAAGTAATTAAATTGGTCAACAAAGACTATAATACCCCTTATGTAATAAGGGGGGCCGGTTTTTAAGTGTGGTGACTCACCACTCTTGTTAACATATCAAATAAGTAAAGAATGACTAGTTAAGGTACTATTTGCTTTATAAGTTACAAATATCTTCTAAAAAGCAAGTCTATCTTCATTCTCACTTCCTTTCTCATTTCACACGGTTCCAACCTTCTCCTTCCTCCCTTCTTGCTGTTCTCTCATGGTAATACAGCACCACCACCAAGGAAGTCCATCTTTGATCTCTTGTAAAATCTAGCTCACTTATCCAAATCAAAAACAAACACCACCATTCTCTTCCTCTCATCAAGCTCTTCATTTCTATCTTCTCAAAACTTCAAAAGCCCCATTTCGGTGCCATGGAGTTCCACCATTGAAGGAGCTTGAGCTTGTCTTTCCACATATATTGATCTCCTTTGCTTCTAGGTAAGGAATCTCAAAGAAAAATCAAGTTTCCTCATGTTTTGTTGTTGACCGAAAATACTCATTGATGGAGCTCTTTGTGTGACTTTGTTCTAGCTTCATTCCAATCTCTTATGGACTAGGTGGAGTCCTCTCTTCATAGATATTCAAACCCTCTTCAAAGATCAAGGTAAAACAAGTACATTAATGTTATTGAAACAATGTAAATCTAGGGTTTACAATGAGATGAAGCTTAAAGCTTGAATACTCATTATGTTGTTTGTACAATGTATAGAACTTGACAAGGAATCAAATACCTTACCGGTTTTATAAGGAAACGAGAAAGAAGTTTGTTTGGAAAGGAGGTAAATGTACTAACCTAATGTTGTTTAATGCCTTAGGAGAAATGAGCTTATAATGCTTGTTAAAACTACCTAAAGAGCAAATGGTGAATGACCTAGTAAAGTGTTCTCAAGGAGACTAGTAAAAGAACATATGTATTGTTGGGTGTATTTGCAGGTCAAAGGCTTATATATTGTGGAAATTCAGTGTTTAAGGTTTATGCAATTTAAGGGCCTAAGAGCCACGTTGTTTAAGGGCCTAAGTGCCAAGGGATTTAAGTTATGCACTATATTGTGATGTAGTGCTAAATGTGCGAAGTTTGTGTATAAAAATGTGTTTGATGGATTTTAGGTGTTCTTGAATGGAATAAGGTAAAAACCTAAGTGTTTGGATGTGAGTATATACAAGAGAAGCTATGGCCAAATTTGGGAAAATGTGTAAGAAGTTCTAAGTGTTTTAAATGGTTTTGGTGAACTAGGAAGTGTGAAAGGTGAACAAATGTTTTACTAAGAAAGAAAACATGTATTAAGGTGATTTAGAGTGATGCAAGGATTTAGGTGTTATCTTGGAAGTTCTAGGAATTCAATGTGTGTTTGAGAATGTATTTAAGTCTTGGAGAAGTTTGTTTAAGGTTTAGGTAATGTTGATATCCAAGGAATAAGTGATGTTTAGGTAAGATGTGAAAAAGGAGGTTTAGTTAGTAAGAAAAGAAGTTTGAGAGATGATGTTAAGGTATAGAGGAAACACCTTGTTATAGTGGTCATTATTGGTGAAATACCACTTAGGAATCTTAAGGAGGAAACATTCCAAGTGCTAAGAATTTTGTAAGGAATTTGTGAATGATAAGATGGTTTTGGTGTGTGATTTAGAGAGTTTTGTACATGGCTAAAGGTGTATTTGAAGTGCCCAAATGAGGTTAGGGTGTACTAGGATATAGGGGTGAAGTTTGGAGTTGAATGATAAAAGTAAAAACAAGGGTCGGGGCAGACCGAACTTGCGACGAACTTGCAAGTTCGGTCGAGCCCAGTTTACCCTGCGAGAATTGGCTTCTGGAATGGACCGACCTTGGGACCGGACTTGCAAGGTCGTTCGGGCTTGTATTTTGTGTACGGATTAAGTTTCTGGAACCGACCGAACATGGGACCGGACTTGGCAAGTTCGGTCGGGCTAAATTTTCAAAGGGAAGAAACTCTCGGGAATAGACCGAACATGCGACCGAACTTACAAGTCGTTGGAGTAGAAAATTTTGACGGAAATGTGTTCTGGAATGGACCGAACTTGGACAAGTTCGGTCGGTAAGGTCGGTCGGACCAAAAATGTTTTTTAAGTTATGAAATGATATGTAATGAGAGGGATTGATTAGTAATGATGTTATAAGTTTGTTAGGACATGATAGGTGAGTTTAATAAGAATTAAGTGGGTGAAAAGTTGTATAAAATGTGAAGTAAATCAAGTTAAAATTGTAAAGTTATGTAACTAATTTAACGGGGAAAAGTTATAAGCATTAGACATTAAATGATCGTGCTACCCCGATGTTAATAAAGTACATGTAATGTTATCAGTTGTTCGAGAATTGCTCGAGGAACGTAAGTGGACGTGAAAGTGGACTCCGGTGACAGGTATGGTTTTCTTGCAACCTGTGTCCTACCGGATTACACCGGCTTGTATGCCAACGTGTTTTTCTGTATGTTTGCCACGTTGTAATAAAATGTAATGAGTTTACAGTAATTCATATATGTGGCGTGTTCAACTCCGATATCATTTAACCTCGGCAGTGTTAACCTTAGTTAACTGAGTCTAGGATCACATGAGAGTTCGGTATTCGGATTAAACGACCCGACCATGGGCGTTCTAACCACGGCTATGCGTGAGTTGATTATGTGATGTGGTGTATGTGAATGTAGGGATCTCCCTTGTATGTTTAACCCAGTCGTAATACTGTATGAGTGTAGTGTGATAGACTCCATAGTGGGGTTCTAACTAATATCTAAAGTAAGTATGTACTAACAGTGGTGAGGAATCCGGTTTGGCCGGTCGCGCGTTGTTTGGGAGAGGGTATCCTTCCTAGCCTTACCCTTCTCTTTGTTATGGTTGTTTCCCTCACGGGTTATGATCTCCCATTAGCTTATTCCAAGCTTAGCTATTCTGACTTATGATCGGTTTAGGGGGAACATGTGTTTGTGTGGTGTGTTCGGGCCTCCAAACCCGAACCGCCTTAACTTAAGTTACTCGTCCGACTATTAGGACGGTAATGAGTGTTTGTTGTTATTGTATAACGAGCTTTCATGAGACTGGCAACATTCTCTAGGCTCACCAGTGTATAAACAATGTTTGGGTCGGTTCCTAAGAGAACCATTCCCGTTATGTTATGTATTTTGGTTGTGATGCAATATCTATTGCGATGTTATGATGTGCACGTTGAACGTGCAAGTGTTGTTATGTTTTGTTATGCGAGGATGTTATATGTCGTAAGATATGGAGTGTGTGGATCATGGAGATGAATCCCAGTTTGTGATAAGAGGCGTTTAAGGATAACCCGATTTAAGGGTAAGTGTCGTCTATTAAGGAAGTAGCTCCGTTAGAGGAGGAACACTCTAGGGATAATGAATACCATGAGTGACTTATCAAGTAAGGATGTATTATCCGTCTGTTGAGCCCATTGAGGCGAAATGTTATGTGTTGTGTGTTTACAGTTGCATGCATGATTTAATATAATCAACCGCATGCTAAGACGACAATTAGTTGTGCGTGGCCCGGTAGCATGTGGGCTGCGGGATACCATACCAGCAAAGGTGCTGAGCCCCTTGGGGGCCACCCTTTCTCTTTTTTCCTATTTCAGGTACAAGGAGCTGGAAGCCGTTCGAGAGTAGGACGGGGTAGTCGTTGTACATGGGTAATCATTTAAGTTGTATATATACAGTAGGTGTAGTAAGACCGAATTGTTATCGGCATTAGTTATAATACTCGGTATAGTTGGAAGGTGTATGTTGTTGTTGTGTTATGGAAAGGGATAGTAATGTGTAGTCGCTCGGGAATTTAGCCCATCAGACCGGTACAATGTGTATGTATTAGCCTTGTTAGCCACGTGGGTGGCTAACGGCGTGTAACACCAACGAGTTAAGTGATGTGATGAGGTTGTTTTTTCCGCTGCAGTTTATTGTAAGTGTGTTAATGTGGATGGGGTGTTACAAAAAGTGGTATCAGAGCGAAGTATCGCTCTGATGACTGAATTACCGAGCTTAGGAAGTACCGAGTTAGGATTTAAGTACTTTGGGTTAAGGGTTGAGTGATAGCGTGAGAGATACGCTAGATAGGAATTACCAGTGTGTACTGGAAACCTACAATATCCACCCGCCCTCCACAATCCCTGTTTTATAACTTGGGCAACAACGCCAGAGAGATGGAAGTCCACTCTTACTCGGGAATACCCGATCTGGCTGTTATTAAATACCTTAGGGTACGGAGAACCTGTCATACGGTAGATCCCGAAAACTGGGAATCCCGGAGACGGTTTCCATCTGAACAATGTTAACCACATTTAATAGCGAAGAATGAAGGATTTTGTGTATAAGAGAATAGAATTTCCGGCAACCTGGGTCGACATGCAGAGCAGTCGAGAATAACCAGCTTGCAACGCACCGACCGTGCAACAGGCAAGAAGTGGATTAATAAAACCCGAGACGAGTGTCTACGGAACCACAGTTGATATAATACACCAACGGTATACCAACCGACAAGGGAACTACAACGTAGTGCCCAAATACGTGGAACAGGCTACAATAGAATACGATGTTAAGAAAGGGGTCTCCCAGAATGGGAAACACCCTAGTTGATGATCGTCATGTGAAGACAGTAAGAAGTCACCTAGAAGAGTTATTATCAAGACTGTAAGATCAGTGAGGGCCAACAAGGCCACTGATGACAGTATGGGTAAAAACAATACCACAACCGGTAAGTGCTAACCGATAGCCAGTTAGCATGGCGCACTTGCCATAGCAAGTGCTGCTATAACAGGGCTGTTCGGGAAATTTATAACCACTACAAAGTACTTAGTGAAGTACTAGAAAGTTAAATGTGATCGTCATAACGGTGGAAGGGCCTGTAGCCTAACCCCTGTAATTGTAAGTACACCAGTCAGCAAGAAGCTAGACTTGGTCAGGTAAGAAGATGTTGTGAAACCATGAAAATTTTCTTTTAAAACCCAAATTTATTCAAACCCTTTTCTTTTCAAAACCAGATTTTCTTTCAAACCAACACTTCTTTCCAATCTTCTTTTAAACCAAACCAGTAAAACCAAGGGCAGTTGACAGAGATACAACAGGGATAAACTTTCCCTCGATTAAGTTCGGAAAGCAAGGAATGAATATTGTCACGGGACAATATAAGGGAGTTGACAACAGAATACTTCACCTAGGCGTGTGACGGACACTACGAGTGTACCAACTGAATTTGGGACGACCGCACTCCGATAGGAGCTTGTGGGCCTGACAGACCTACTTATGGGTTTTTGGGTAGGTAGCAATGTATCAGTATGGTACCCCACATATGTATACGAGTAGAGTCCGAACACGGGAAGTAGTCGACTCCATACTACGGTCAGCAGTATAAATCAAACAAGGGCTAAGGATTACAAGAATAGTTGAAGTTAAGGAACTCAGTTAAGTTAACGAGATTAAAGGATTAGTGAATTCCTTTCAAGGAATGTTTAAGAGTTAGAAGTGCGAAGTGCACAAACTGTTAAGTAAAGACATAGCATATGTCTTAAAATCCTCGGGATAAACATGATAGCTGGAAAGCAAGGCAAGGCAGATGCCTAATGTGGACACATTAATGTGCAATGAACGGGATGAAACTCCCAGAATGAGTACCTACACTACCAGGAAATGTTGATCTTCACAAAAGGAAATAATAAGCCATTTAAGAACGCAAACGGCGTGGCTAATGAATGTACCAATAAGTGTGAACCATGTAAGTCATAACTTAGCAACACCCAGGAGCAATCCTTGAGGGTGTTCGCATCAACAATTGTTGAACGAAATGCATGATAGAAACACAAGGGTTGAAACTAACACCCAGTTTAGACATAAGTTGTCAGGACGGACTGACAATCCTAAGGGGCATTCCCTGAAAGGAAACGGAATGCAACGACCTTGTCATGGAGCTCAAGCAGCAAGGCTTATAAGCCATAACAAGATATGTTATGAAAATTTGAGTTAATTATAGAAGTTTATGTGATACAAGTAAATAGAGTGGTAAACGAACCACTGCATTAAGAGTGGGGATACCTCTCGATATTGTGAGACCGCAGGAGCGGTAGTTCAAGAAATACGTTAAGGTTGGACAATATGGTTACTACCACTTGGGAAGACCGGAGGGTAATAAGTCTAAAGCAACCACCGTACGTGTGGGACGCTAAATTGTGATGGGCGATGCTCAAGGAGCATTCAGTAGTCATCCAAATGAGTGATGAACCATAATGTGAATAATATAAGTATATGTGTGGAAGTTAATGTGACAGTAAATACTATGTAAGCTGATGTTATACAGAGTAAGAGCACGGTGCGCAGCAAGCGACCGTTGTATAAGTATTGTTAAACGATAATGTAGCAGATAAGACCAGTTATGAGTTAAACTCAGTGGAGATGCAAGATAAGCGATATTAAACAGACAGGGCAATAAGCCAGTGGTAAGTACTGTGTGATGAGGAACTCAGTGTGAATTCCATGGCGAATCGCATAAGAGATTTACTGTCAAGAGTTTACGCCTCTGCACTCTGTATGACTGAGTGTTTTGGTATTGCACTTGCGCAGTAATGATCGAGTGGGATAGCTAGGAATTGGAAATGTTAATTGTGGAGCAATAATGTTATAATGACCGATGCATAGGAAATGCAAGGCCGCACCAATAAAGTACTTGTACAAAACCAAATGTGGAGACATGATTAACAGTAAGTGACTACAGTAGCACTAACTGCCAAATATCGGTATGGAATATACCCAAATGTTGTAAATAGCTGAGAGAGCACTACACACTAGGTAGTAGCTCAATCTCAACCGACAGTAAGTCGGAAGGGAACAAGTCAATCATTGTGAAATACATAGCTGTATACACAGTAAATTGTTATGGAAGTGGATAGAAGTTTATAACTCACCGAATTCGCTAACGGTAAGAGATACCACGCGTCGGTTGAGAAACCATTTTACCAAGATGAAGGTGACAATTGGGGATGTACATACAGTAAGAATAACAAATGGGGCAATTAAGCTCTACAGTTATTAGAGTTTCGCAGCAGAAACTAGTGAGCCAGTGATTCAAGTGTTGAATGTACATGGTGAACATGAGTGAATGGCTAATCATTAACGCCTAGAAGCCTAACAGGCCAGAATCGAAACCAACTAAGAGTTTAAACAAACTCCAATGAGAATTCTTGGTTTAGGAACTAAACCGCCAATATGGTTAAGATCCTCTAATCAGAATCCATTGTGTAATAGACCGCGTGGAAGTTAACCACTTCACGACGGCAGAACATTTTAAGCCAATGTTTAGTGATTGATTACGTGGGCGTAATCCCTTTTAAGGGGGGTAGAGCGCAAACCACTTAGTGTGTATTACCGTACAAGTGTACGTGATTTATGTTGTGCATAGCACAAATCATTTGTTTTGATGATTGGTGTGTGTGTTATGTAAACATACGCATTCATTCATGGTTTAATTGTGGTAATTGCGCACAGAATTGCGAATACCATTGTGATAAGTGTTGATTATTAACAAGTTGTGAGTGATAGTACAAGTGTGGGGAGTAGAGAAACTCCCGGGGAACAAACCCCGACAGTGTATAAATGTGAAACTGTGTGTTGTATTTTGATAAATATATGTGTATATATACTATATAGTGATTCAGGAAAGGTTATGAAACCGACATAGAACCTAGTGAGAATAAGATTCCCTAGGTAACAACATTAAATAAATGGAGGTAACTGATAGACGGAGTCCTATCCATTGGAGATGTTATGATCATGACTAGAATGATTTAAAAGATAGAAAATTGGAAATGAGTGATTTAATTGATGCTTGAAAATGAAGTGGGAGGTGGAACTTGATTTGCATGTGATCAAGGGAAGCCGAACACAAATTGGGGTGGAAGGATAGTTCAACACTGATGCTGATCACATCAGGGTGGATGACTCTTGAAACTCCCTATAAGTGGTCACAAATAACCACGCTAAGAAAAGAAGCAAAGAGCTTAAGTTGGACTTGGAGTTGTGTGTGTTTTCAAAAAGGATTTTCAATTGGTATTTATAAAACGTTGATAGATACTTTACATAATTAAAGTTTTCTTACTTAACCTCACAAGGAAAAAAAATTTCAAATTTAAGTGATTGTTTTAATCTCCCAAGGCACGGGACGGAAGGTGTCCATCGCGACCGGGTTCTGCGGGATCACAGTGTATATCAAAGATATTTTTGATTGATATACATGCTATGACATGTTGTGTGGTATGTGTATAAATATTATTTTGACCTTGAGTTCCTAAAGTGTATGCTATCAAGACCTATGAGTCTAAATGTGTTGTGTTACATAGACCTACGTGTCTAAAGGTTGTTATGTATCAAGACCTATGTGTCTAAAGGTTGTTATGTTACCCAAGACCTGAGTCAAGGGTTTTATGTATGTGTAAATGTTGTTAAGATACCCGGACCATTGAGTCCGAGGTTATCATGTGAATATGTTATGTTATGTATGGGTGAATGTGTTACCCGGACCATTAAGTCCGAGGTTGTGATGTAAAGTGTGTTGGGTTATGGAAGTTTTATTGCTATAAGTAATCCCCGTATTCTAATCTAATGATGTGTGGGAAATGTGAACTTCGAGGACGAAGTTCTTTTAAGGGGGGTAGATTGAAATACCCCAAACCTTGATATGTGGTTTAAATATCAAACTATGGTATGTAAAGGCTAAAAAGTGCCTTAGAAACATCAGTGAACAATTTAAACCATAGTAAATGCAATAAGCATTAAGACACAGTTTGAGCAAAAACATGCTCTAAGCTATGGTGAACTTGGTTAGGACCCAAAAGCCTACCAAGATTAATAATATTCAATTATGATTTAATAAGGCAAATTAAGTCCTTAGGAACCTTGGTAGACATTGAACCAAACAAAACACAAATAAATACCTTAAGTCAATAAGAGCAAAATGTGCTCTAAGCTTGGGATAAATTTGTATAAGACCTAATGGTCATACCTATACCTTATAAATATTTAATGAACATATTAAATCAATTACCAAAGAAAACCAAGCTTGAAAACAAGTTAAAACACAAAAAGTGCTTTAAGGAGTCTTAAAGCACGTTTTTGAAAAATTGCCTTGTAAATGAGTTTTGAATGGCTAAATGTCCATCATTACTCTTAATTAACATGTGTACTATATAGTATCACATTTAGAAGTCTATATCAATGGGAAATCAAAAATTTCACAACAATGTGCCTTGTTTTTATGAATAGTAACTTTTATAAGCTAGTTTGTAACATATAATGTTATAAGTAATTAAATTGGTCAACAAAGACTATAATACCCTTATGTAATAAAGGGGGCCGGTTTTTTAAGTGTGGTGACTCACCACTCTTGTTAACATATCAAATAAGTAAAAATGACTAGTTAAGGTACTATTTGCTTTATAAGTTACAAATATCTTCTAAAAAGCAAGTCTATCTTCATCTCACTTCTTTCTCATTTCACACGGTTCCAACCTTCTCCTTCCTCCCTTCTTGCTGTTCTCTTCACTAATACACCACCTCCATCATGAATCCTCTTATCTCTTGATCTCTTGTAAAATCTAGCTCACTTATCCAAATAAAAACAAACACCACCATTCTCTTCCTCTCATCAAGCTCTTCATTCTATCTTCTCAAAACTTCAAAAGCCCCATTTCGGTGCCATGGAGTTTCCACCATTGAAGGAGCTTGAGCTGTCTTTCCACATATTATTGTCTCCTTTGCTTCTAGGTAAGGAATCTCAAAGAAAAATCAAGTTTCCTCCATGTTTTGTTGTTGACCGAAATACTCATTGATGGCTCTTTGTGTGACTTTAAATAGCTTCATTCCAATCTCTTTGGACTAGGTGGAGTCCTCTCTTCATAGATATTCAAACCCTCTTCAAAGATCAAGGTAAAACAACTACATTATGTTTTTGAAACAATGTAACTAGGGTTTACAATGAGATGAAGCTTAAGCTTGAATACTCATTATGTTGTTTGTACAATGTATAGAACTTGACAGGAATCAAATACCTTACCGGTTTTATAAGGAAACGAGAAAGAAGTTTTTTGGAAGGAGGTAAATACTAACCTAATGTTGTTTAATGCCTTAGGAGAAATGAGCTTATAATGCTTGTTAAAACTACCTAAGAGCAAATGGTGAATGACCTAGTAAGTGTTCTCAAGAGACTATAAAAGAACATATGTATTGTTGGGTGTATTTGCAGGTCAAAGGCTTAATAATTGTGGAAATTCAGTGTTTAAGGTTTATGCAATTTAAGGGCCTAAGAGCCATGTTATTTAAGGGCCTAAGTGCCAAGCAATTTAAATTATGCACTATATTGTGATGTAGTGCTAAATGTGTGAAGTTTGTGTATAAAAATGTGTTTGATGGATTTTAGGTGTTCTTGAATGAATAAGGTAAAAACCTAAGTGTTTGGATGTAGTATATACAAGAGAAGCTATGGCAAATTTGGGAAAATGTGTAAGAAGTTCTAAGTGTTTTAAATGGTTTTGGTGAACTAGAAGTGTTACAGGTGAAAAATGTTTTACTAGAAAGAAACATGTATTAAGGTGATTTAGAGTGATGCAGGATTTAGGTGTTATCTTGGAAGTTCTAGGAATTCAATTGTGTTTGAGAATGTATTTAAGTCTTGGAGAAGTTTTGTTTAAGGTTTAGTTAATGTTGATATCCAAGGAATAATTGTGTTTAGGTAAAGATGTGAAAAAAGAGGTTTAGTTAGTAAGAAAAGAAGTTTGAGAGATGATGTTAAGGTATAGAGGAACACCTTGTTATAGTGGTCATATGGGTGAAATACCACTTAGGAATCTTAAGGAGGAAACATTCCAAGTGCTAAGAATTTGTAAGGAATTTGTGAATGATAGATGGTTTTGGTGTGTGATTTAGAAGTTTTGTACATGGCAAAGTGTGTTTGAGTGCCCAAATAGGTTAGTGTACTAGGATATATGAGGTGAAGTTTGGAGTTGAATCAGAAAAGTAAAACAAGGCTGGGGCAGACCGAACTTTGCGACCAACTTGCAATTTCGTCGAGCCCAGTTTACCCTGCGAGATTGGCTTCTGGAATGGACCGACCTTGGGGACCGGACTTGCAAATGAAATACCCCTAACCTTTAAAATATAATTAAATGACCTATTAATGATCTAAGATGATTATTAAACATCTAAATATTATTGGGGAACAATCTAAAAGATCTCAACAAGGCAAAACACGCCTTAAGATCGGTAAAGCCGAAAATGTGCCTTAAGACACCATAAAGATTGTGTGACCTCAAATAGGATCCAAAGTGGATTCCTAAGTATTATAATGAAGTAAGGAACACAACAAACCGTTCTCAAGGAGAACTAAGCTCAGGAACACCCTGTGACACAAAAATGTGCACTAAAACACCTTAAAGCACGTTTTTGTGAGATTGCCTTTTAATTGATTTTTTAATGGGCTTAAAAATTATAATTACCTTTAAATATGATATTTTATCATATTATATCATATTAGGAATTTAATTCCAGAAATTTACGAATTTTTACAAATTTTATTAAAATATTAATAAAACCCTAAAGTGGGCCCGTTCGAGTCAATATTGACCAAGTATGGTCAATGGTCAATTAATTGACCCAATTGACCAAGGATTTCGACAGGCAAGGAGGAGAGGAGTCAGCATAATCATTGTTAGACAAATTAGCTACCTAATACCAAATTTGCAATAGTAAAAGTTACTTTTATTACTTTTCCAATTCAATTAAGCCTTTCCAATCATTCTTCTTCACTCACCTTGCTTCCCAGCCGATTCCAGCAGCCCCTCACCTCTCTTTGCTTCTCCATTTTCGTGGTTACACAGCCAAACTCAGAGGAGAACAGCAATCACCATTGGTAAGCTTATTAAGCTCTTAAATGTTCATTTTCTTCACAATTTCTTCTCTTTCAATGGAGCAAAGCATCAACCACTTCCATCAATGTTCTTAGGTTGTTATGGAGGTTAAATGGAGGGTGTATCTCGGCATTAACAAGGGAAGAAGGTGGAGAAAGCTAATCTTGTTCTTAAGGTATAAAAATGTGCTCTAAGCACATATCTTTTGATTCCCTTCAAATTCGGCTGTGAAACTTTGTTTCTAAGCTTATAATCTTCATCTTAACATACTTATCCAGTTGGTACATCAAGAGCTTCGAAGTATAACCAGATCCAAGCCAAAAACACCATTTTAGGCATTTTAAACAAGGTAAAGATTAGCTATCTTCTAATCTGAGTTATACCAGTTTAAAGCTTGGTTTTAGTAGCTCTTTTAACACTCTTTGCCTACTGTAAATACAGGCCGAGATTAACCTTGTATACCTTGGTGTTCTAAGGTAAATTTTACCTTGAAAATTGACATTAAACACTTCTTATGGTTAGATCTTGCTTGGAGACTAATCATGCCTTAATTGCTGTTTGAAAACATGTAAACTAAGCTGTGGAAAATAGATCTCCATACAGCCGTGGCCAACAAGGCATATACAAGGATAAATCAAGGTATAAACACCTTAAACTTATGATTTTTATAAATTTAAGCATATATATATATATATGGCCGAGAGTGAAGTTACATATATAGGTCATATTGACCTAAAAATGGAAAAAATGGCTAAGATAAATTAAGCTAGTCATTTAAGAGGTTTAATTAACATAATGGTCAAATTATGGCATTATGTGGAAAAATAATTAAACTAAGGTGAGGCCGAATATATATGCTATATTTTGAGACATTTATTGTGTAATTTATTTTGCAAGTTCAAGGTTGTAATAAGGCCATGTCATTAGGCCATTTTAATTTAAGTTTATAAGCTTATTTAGTTTTTTTATGCTTATAATTAAAATTGGGGCCAATTCGTAATTACTAGGAATTTAGAAGGCCGTGGGCTTAATTTAGAGCAATTTAGGGTTTTTAAATGAATTTAATAAAAATTATAACATTTTATAAGGTTTTGGGGTCAAAATTGTAAAAATAGAAAAGTATAGGTTTATTAGTAATTACCGAAAAATTGGTTCCCATTTGGTATTAGGAGTCAAAGTTGACTATATAGGAGACTTTGACCAAGTTTAGAAAACTTAAGAAATTAAAATACTACCTTATAATAAGATACTTATTAAATTGTAAAAGATTTATAAGACTTGGGGTAGTAATGTAATTACCGAGACTTAAGGGTACTAAATGGAATTTAGTAAAGTCCTTAAGTTATTAGAAATTTTTAGAAGTTTATTTGGTTAAATTTGGAGTTCATATGAATTATATAAGTATAATATGGTATTTTATAACATTGTTACAAATGGGTAATAAATGTATAGAAACCGAGATTTAGAGGAAAAATAAGGTTAAGAATAATGTTTATAACCTTTTGGTATAGTTTGGTAAATTTTGGAGTTATATATAAGGTTTTATTAAGAAATGTGTATAATATATAGTTTTAATGGAATTAGAAAACTATGTATTAGAAATTGAGAGTGAATTGTGGTTTTTAGAAGTTTAGTGGTTATAAGTAAATGCCGAAAATATTAAGGGCCATTTGGTATTTTATAAACAAAATATGACTATAGGTTATAATTGTTTTAAATGACTTAAATGTCATAAGATATGTTATGTAACAATAATGTAACATTATATTAATTAAGTGGTGGATTTTGTAAATATTTAAGAACATAGGTGCTGTTCGGAAATATTAACATTTTTAAATGGAATTTGTAATATGGTTTTTAATGTTATCTTAAGAGTTAGAACATTTATAATATAAGAGATATTCATAAAAGAGAATGGGATATTAGATTAGAAGACTTACCATATAATAAATAAGTTCCATAACACACATATATAGAAAATATATGTAATGGTGTTGAAAATGTGATTTGGTTCAATAATTATAAATTATCGTAATTAAAATGATAATAGATAAGGAGAAAAGAATTATAAACATAGATATCGAAATTCTGATGTTAGAAGTATGCAGGGAATAATAAGGATTTTAAATAGTTAAAAGTTATAGTTACAAATGAATTATACCACATGGAATAAAAAAAAAAGAGAGAAAAGAAAAGAGACAAACCTTAGAAAAATAAATACTAAGGTGAGATGTATAGTGCATGACAAAGAACCATACATGCAGTAGTAAAGAAACAAACTATACGATCTACAAATATACATTAGTTTACATGCGATGACAACGTCCAACAATAAGTCTATTAATATACAAGATAAGACTACGCATGTAATGTAACACTTTTCCAATCTCGAGTTAAGCCGAAAACCCGACAAACGTTGACAGTTAATGACGGGGGATTAACCGGGAGGTATTAGTGACGGTACGGAGTACCGTAGAGTTATGATTGTTATACGGGATGCTAATCAGTAGCGTTATGTATTGTCTAGACTGTTAGAGACGACACACGGAGCATAGGATCTTGCTGATTCATACTCCACCGTAATACAATCCGGGTGAACGGTATGTTATTTATGCTGTCTCTGAGGATTTCCTCATTCAGACATTGTGTGAAACGTTAAGATTGAATGTCTGCTTGTGTGAATAATATGCTGAGTTGTATTATGCTGTTATAATTATTACTGTGCACGATAACAGTACTGTTCGTATATATGAACATATTATAAAACGGACTAGCGGCAATGATGCTATCTTATATGTGTAATATAAGGAACGTAAGAAAAACGTTGTAGCATTAAGACAATAAGATACATATATTATATGAGACTTATATACGGAGCATTGGCCTCTTTAACGCCGCTCTCGTATCTAACACTGGATCCTGAGTCGACATACTCAGGATTGGACTAACGACCTTAGTCTTTTTGTTAGGAAAAATAATAACGCGATGCGATGGTATAGATAAGTTATCAAGAGGATGTGGCTCTTGCTGTGAAATGTGATCCATTAACGATACTAGGATACCGTGTGGTAACCGTAAGTATCAGGATAAATTTCCAACGAACTACAGATTGTTCGTAGGACGGAGACTCTACCGCTGGAGTGGCTACTGCCGTGGGTGACCCGCCAAAGATATGGGTAACTTAGAGACACGTCGTTCTAATGAGACGTTGTCATTAGACATGACTGAACAATTACGAACGATTATATTAACTCGTACATTAGGCGAACATTATTTGGGCGTGCATGCCAAAGACGAGAGTTCATACTCGTTTATAATTCTCGTTGTTTCGCCTTGTTGTTCATTGGTTATGCTGTGTGGTTATGTGTGGTATGTTGGTGGTGTTGATTGAATAAGTCGTTGTACTCATAAGTGTGTTGTGAATTGGATTAATTAAATAAACTGTACTTATATCTGTGTTGTGAACTGGATGAGTCGAGTCACTGTGCTCGTGTGTGGATTTTGTGGACTATTCGTCAAACGAGTCGACGTACTCAACTATGATCTTTCAGGTGTTGTTGGAGTGGAATCTCTGTATTCATATAAGCGCGGTAACGCTCTCAGTGATTTATTACGATGCGATGTGTGAAGCCGGGGGCTTGCTTGTTGTTTGAGTTACTGCAATATATATTGTTGCTTTACAGTTTTAACATTAAACTATTTGCATGAAATGAAATGCATGCTCTCGACCAAATAACTGAATGGTCCGAGGGTGCACGACAGTCAGGTAATAACATACTCAGCAGGGGCTGATTCCATACCACAAACTACCATTTTTGCAGGTATGCATCTTCCGGTGTCGGCAAAGAGAGTGACGCGCTGGGTAGTTTGGTTACAGTTATTTGAACATGCACTGTTGCACTTTGATACGAACCTAGAAACATGTATAGGTTTTGGATACTTAGAAAGCTCACTGAGAATGTATTATATTTTGGTTTGGGAAGTTTAGATCTATCTCTTGTTGTCACTGCGAGAAATTGTTTCGTATTTAAGAGTATATTAGGAAGCACGTTATTACTCGTATGGGCGAGTGAGAACGGTGACACCAGTAGTCCAATTGTTGAAATTACCGCTGCGATTTATTGTAAGTAAGATGATTAGGAGCCGATTAGAGTAGGGGTGTTACAAAAGTGGTATCAGAGCGGAGTACCGCTCTGATGACAAGAGATAGTAGGATTTATACAGTTCGCATAGGTTTTGGGAATACGGGAAAACGTTGTGAGGATACGTGACCTTGCGGGGTTGATGCAATGATTAAGACTTGCACACCATAGCCGTAGAGGCACTCCAATATTAAAAGACCGAGACTGCGGTATTAGACCGAGTAAAGGTCTAACCCGTCCTCTTGACATATGTCAGGAAGAGGTCAGGGCAATAGTACTAAGGAAGAACACGGAGCAGCGGAAGGTGGTGATGGTCCAGCAACCCCAAGTAATACAAAGACGGTATGAACTGATCGCACTCGATGGGAGAATGTCCCGGGAAATTGCAATGGTACCCCACCCGCCGCAGCCCGTACCTAAAGAACTAGCTAGTGAGACAATGAAATGAGAAACACCACGGAGATAACTCTCCTAATCGGGAAGACCCGATGTGGATGCTATGAGGATTATGTTAGATATAGAAAATAAAACTTTAAGTTGTGATGAGTTGTTTAGGACCGGGGGGTCCTGGTCGCGACATAATGTCTACCATACGAGTACCAGATGAATACTAAACCAAGGTTGAGGAGATAATTCCCGTAGGACTAAAGGGGCTAGCTTACTATAAGCAAGGCAACCCTGTCTTACATCCAAGAAAGCACTGATTTGTGCGCTTGGGGGAAAAGAGATAGAAATAATGAGCAATAAAAAGATTTACGAGATATGTAACAGACAGAATGGACGACCTTTTAGAAGTCTCACCCGAAGCGAGTAACTATATCCGTGCAATACTGAAGGTTCATAATGGCCTGACGTGCATAGAGAGAGATCCTGAGAACTGAAGGAACGAGAACTCGCTAAGTTGCTATCATGCAAACGCCTCGACAGGGGAGTAAGACCCTACTACCATGATAAATTTGTGGAGACGGGTGCAGGAGTGAGACTGTATTAAAAAAAAAAGAACCTTCTTTGAAAGGAACAAAAAAAAAACCAGTTAGGAATAGCACTGCACTGTCACATCATACAGGTGGCTCAGTCTACATGACGCACTTGCCACTGCAAGTGCCACATTAACCAAAATATTAAATTTCAACCTGCCTTGCGCACTTGCTACTGCAAGTGCAGCGACGATAATATCCCTAACGGACGAAATAGTCCAAGGCGGTTACCAATAAACACTAAACTTTGTGTGAGTCCGTATACAATAAAGCAGGACATAGCCTTCTTAATGACAGGGGTACGAAACTCTTGGGTTTGAGGTCGATAAAACCTCGGGAAGACCTAGCCGGTCTAACCACTAAACCTGAAAAGAATATACCATTTAGTTGAATATAGAAAGGGGAGTAAACGAGAATAACGGTGATTAGTGCCTATAAGCCTAAACCCAGAGCCGGTATGTACATTAAAACGTCAATCAATACCGGTGGAGAGTGTCAAGTCCTCAGGACCAGCATAACCATTTAGGGAATGCACGACACTTGTGGTGAGGACCACTACCGTTGAACTTTGCCAGAGGGCAGGATGAGAGCTAAACAAGCCAAGACTTTAAATAAAACCTATCCAACAGAGTAGATGAGAATAATAGACAAGTACCGTTATGACAAACTATTCTGAAGTTGTAAGAAAGGATTAGGCAGGTGAAAATGTGCAATAAAGGGGCCGATGTTATGCCCGCACTACACACACGGGGGTGTTGAAAATCCATTATACTGCTAGACTCCCGTACGGAGGGCAGTGGATATTGACTAAACAGAGAGATTACCTGAGAACGGAAAATACCGTTACCTCAAGAAGGATAGAGGGAATACAAGTGGAATAAGAGTAAGGATTACACAATGAGGAGCGATGATGTACGGAACCCACTAAGTTGTGGGTACCCAATTATAACATTAGGAGAAAATATTACAACCAACTGAAATTAAATAAATAGCAAGACCAACAACCATTTGACTATTAGAATAAACATTGAGCCTGAATATTGTATGGCATAGGCCTACAGAGGGATACCCTTAGTACCACCAAGATAACCCAAAACTAGGAGAACAAAAGTGAACAATCACAAATACTGATTATAGTCAGGCTAGGTAGGGACTACCATGAGACAAGGAACACACAAGGTGTCAATCTTTATCATGGAGTCCGGAATACACCAAAGGGTGAACCCAATAAATTGGGTAGAGTTTGAGAGCTTAAAACTCATACCTGAAGGCGTTAACAGCCTAGGAGTGAACTGGGGAAATAGTAAATGGTTACTGACCCCCACTCACAAATACCAGATGACGAGTATGTGGAAACCAGTAGTAGGGCGATAAGTCGCAAATACCTATCTTGGAGAAGGTAAGCAAAATATACATTACTAAAGGAACCCAGGGAACCCTCTAGGGCCATTCTGACATTAAAGGTTAAGAATTGGCAGCATAGCTATGTCTACATAAATTACCGGGGCTAAGAGTATGATAACCACCAGGTACAAACACTACGAGTGCACTAAACGCGACATGGGACGACCACACTCCTAGGAGCTTGTGGGCCTGACAACTTATATTAAAATTGGTTGGGTAAGTAGTAATGTATCAGTAAGGTACCCCATGTATGTTAACGAGTAGTGTGAGTACCAGGGGGGGTAGTCAACTCTGTGTCTAAGTCAGTGAATGGAACCCTGACTAGGTAAACCACGAATTGACGAGAGATATCTCAGTCCAGCCAACAAGGTTGGAAAGTCAAGAATAGCTTGATAGTAAAACGATATAAAATCACAATCCCATAATGAATAAGTTAGAACACAAGTTTTGGAGATTTAAGTAAACAAGAAAGCTGAGGCTTATTTATGGTAAGGGCGAGGTGAACCCACCGATGAGGAAAATAATTGGATATTTTAGGTATTCATGTACAACAACCTTTGTAAGAAAATAGATGCCACCCAGAAAAGGGGGCACATAAAGAGTTATATATTGCGCTAAGGGCGCTGCGATGATGTCGCATTAAACAATAATAACCACATGCTCAAGCTATAGAAACGTCAGTATGTTAGTACCAATCAGGGTTAAACAGAAAACGAATGCCAAGCTAAAACCCACAGTCGTATTGTATGTTTACGACATACGAAGAGCAAAAGCAAGCATTACTGGAGGTACTCTA
>CM041779.1:173818000-173926414 GCA_023374045.1 Limonium bicolor | reverse complement strand
ACCATTCGGTGCATGGAGTTCCACCATGAAGGAGCTTGAGCTTGTTCTTCTACATATTATTACTCTCCTTGGCTTCTAGGTAAGGAATCTCAAATAAAAATCAAGTTTCCTCCTTGTTTTTGCCATAACCAAAAATACATATTGAAGGAGCTCTTTATGTGACCTTGTTCTAGCTTCATTTCAACCCTTCTTGGACTAGGTGGAGTCCTCTTCATAGACATTCAAACTCTCTTCAAAGATCAAGGTAAAACAATCACATTGATGTTTTCGAAATAATGTGAAACTAGGGTTTACAATGAGATGGAGCTTATAGCTTGAATACTCATTATAATGTTTGTATATTGTTTAGAGCTTGTCAAAGAATCAAGTACTCTATCGGTTTTCTAAAGGAAACAAGAAAGAAGTTTGGTTGGAAAAGAGGTAAAAATACTAACCTAATGTTGTTAATGCCTTAGGAGAAATGAGCTTATAAATGCTTATTAAAAACTACCTAAAGAGCAATGGTGAATGACTTAGTAAAGTGTTCTCAAGAGCTTAGTAAAGGGCATATGTTGTTGTGTGAGTGTATTTGCAGGTTAAAGGCATATATATTGTGAGGAAATTCAGTGTTTATGATTTAAGCAATTAAGGGCCTAAGTGCTATGCAATTTAAGTTGTGCATAATGTTGTAATATAATGTGATTTTAGAGAAGTTTTGTGTATGAGAGTTTCTGGTGATTTTAGGTGTTTTTGTGTTTGATGAAGAAAACAAAGTGTTTAGGCTTAGTAATGTTCTAGGAGAACCCATGTCAAATTTAGGAAATATCTAAGGAGTTCTAGGTATTAATGTAAGGTTTGGTGAACTAGAGATGTTAGAAAATAACTAGGTGTTACTAGAGGAGAAACTATGTCTTAGAGTGTTCTAGGTAAACGAAAGGACTTAGACATTAACTAGAGTTTAGGTTGGTGAGAAATAATGCTTTAGAGATAATGTTGTAGTGGTGAGAAAGCATTTTGGGATAGTAGTTACCATAGGTGAGAAACACCATCTAGGAACCTAGTATAAAATAACATAAGTGTTAAGGAATCTTTACAAGGAAATAAGTAAATGATTTAAGGAATTAGAAAATGAGTTTCATGGATGTTGTATGTGAATGTAAGGTTACCAAATGTTGTTAGGAAGCATTAAGAGGCCTTAGGAGAAGTTTGGTGAAGAATTGGCAAATTTGGGTAAGTTTAGAAGGCGACCGACCCAGGGGCCGACCCAGTTTTTGGGTCGGTCGAGCCTCTGTAAAATGTTAGGAAAATGTTCGGTAATGGACCGACCCAGAAGGTTGGGTCGGACATGGGTCGGTCGGGCAAGTTTCAAAGGAAGGAAAATGTTCGCACATGGACCGACCCAGAATGGTGGGTCGGACGTGGGTCGGACGAGCATGATTATAAGGAGGCAAAGGGTTTCTGTAATGGACCGACCCAGAAGGTTGGGTCGGACATGAGTCGGTCAAGGTAAAGTTTTTCAGACCCGAAGACCACTGGGGGTCCGACCCAGTTGTGGGTCGGACGGTGGGTCGGTCGGACCAAAACTTGTAAAAAAAAAACAGAAAAGAATGTGACTTATGTAGTTAACCCTAGGGTGTTTAATGAAGGTAACCTAGGGTAATATAGGCATTAAAACATGTCATACAAGCATGTTGAATACTAGTAAGTGTGAAGTTAAATAATTAATTAACCGACCTTACTAATGTGTATAGGATTCTCTCAAGGTGGGAACGAAACAAGGCAAGGGCCAAGGTATGGTTTTCTTGCAGTCTGTTGCCTACCGGTTTACACGGCCTGTGTGCTGTTTGCTTTCTGTGTGTTTACGACCTTACAAGACTAAGGCATGAAAAGAGTTTACGGTTGTTTATATTATGATGATGTATTATTGTGACTCCTATCCCTTGGCGTGTCTAACAAGACCTATATGCTTGCTTGTGTGTGACTTAACAAGATCACTTGTATGATCACTAACAAGTGCTCACCGGGGGAGTGAGGAGTCCGGTTCTGTTCCGGCCACGCGGTGTGAGGACGGGGGTCGATATCATATCCGGTTCGACTCTCTTGTGTATGTATAGGTTTGTTCTCCAATTTGGTTTCCAACCTTCCCTTAGCTTATCCAAAGCTAGTTACTGACCACGTCGGGCCACATGGGCATACGTATGTTATTTCGGTTTGCTTGGGATCACTATATCCGACACACCTTGGGATTAAGTTAAACCATTCAAATACGGGATGGTAACGAGGTATTAACGAGCTTAACAATGGGATTAATGAAAATCCTTAGGCTCACTTGGTATTCTAACCATGATGAATGTTCCTGTGAGAACCGACCTTGTGGTGTTAGGATTGTTAATGTGCTATGTTATGGTGAATAAATACATGTATATGATGTTGGTTGTTTTAAAGAACTCCATGTTATCATGACAAAGTGGTTTGCGCGTATCCCGTAGCCGATGGGCTGCGCGTTAGCCTACCAGCAAAGGTGCTGACCCCCTCGGGGGCTCCATTTTCTTTTTCAGCATTGCAGGATGATCTCGAAGAGGCGGAATGGTTGTAGGTTTTAGACCATGATACTTTGTTTATTTTGGATGTTGGCCCGGGATGCGCCTGTCTCCCGTGGCGTTATATTTTGGTACTGTTAGTTGACGTGAGATGTTATGTTTTAGACGGTATGTAAATTAAATACTCGGTTTTAATGGTTATGGTTATGTTTGATGTTGGGTCCTATGCTCGGGAGTCTGATCATCAGACCGATACGTTGTTATTTATTCTGCCTATTAACCACGTGGGTGGTTAACGGCGTTGTAACACCAATTGTTAAGTTGTTGTTTAGTTGGTCATTTCCCCTGCGACTGATTTATTGTTAGGCGCGTAGTAGGGTGTACATCTAATCTTATAGGGTTTAATAAGCAACTACAAGCGCATAGAGAACTTTAAGATGTATACTAGTTTTTCGATTGTAAATAGTTCTTGATAATCTTCAGTTTATTTTGGAATATTTGTCTATCATGAACTATGCTTAATCACTTCTTAATGATCCTGTACATATTGTCATTTGTTTACTTCATAATATGTCATCAGTTTACTTTCTTCTTTCGTTTCTATTACGAGTTAGGCTTTATCTGTATTAATATCTCTATTTGTATTTACTGTTTGATTGGGACCGTTAGGGTACTGCTATGCTTGGTCTAATTTAAAATTCATTTTGGGCTTGATCCATTGACTACCCAAACCAGGTTTAATACATGTGATTCTAGATGAAATACCCCAAACCTAAGTATGTTAAGTAAACATCAATATATGATGTAGTAAGGCTAAATATGCTTAGAATGATTGGTAGACAATTTAAACCAAGGAAAACACAAGAAAAATGCCTTAAGGCAATTTGGGCAAAACGTGCTCTAAGCTGGAGTGACTTGATTAGCACCCAAATACCATTATAAGACTTTTAAATATGATAATGGAAATTTTAAATCAATTAGCAAGAAAACCAAGCTCAAAAACAAGCTGAAAACAAAATGTGCTTTAAGACTCCTTAAAGACCTTTTTGAGAAATTGTCTTAGAAATGGGTTTTGAGTGGCTAAATGCCTATGATTACATCTTAATCAACATGGTGCTAATTAGTACACATTAGGAAGTTCTAAATCAATGGAAATCAAAAAATTTCAGAAATATGTGCACTAATTTGTGAATAGTAACCAATAGTGCTAGTTTAGCATTAAGTCAATATAAGCTAATTAATTGGTCAACCAAGACCATAAATGTCTTGATTATTAAGGTGGTGGCCGGTTTTTAGGTGGTGAGTCACCACATGAGTCATTCAACTTAAGAAGAGAAAAGAGAAATGAGAGAAATTTACTATTTACTTTTAAAAAGTAAAATATCTTACCTTTAGCTTACCTTCTCTCCTCTTCTCCATTCATTCTTCTTCCACGGTTTTCTTCATTTTATTCACCCTCTCAAATCGTGAGAACAAGCTCCATTTTGCCTCACCTTGCCTTTCTACAACTTACTCATTTTAGCTCCAAATCAAAACTAAACCATATTATTCTTAGTTAGCTCAAGCTCTAGCTTTCTATCTTTCAAATCCTTCAAAGCTCCATTTTGGTGCCAAGAGAAAAACTCCATTGATGGAGGAAAATCAAGTTTGAAGAGCCCATTTGGTTCTCCATTCATTCAAGGTAAGGAAAATGTAAGAAAAACCATGTTTCCATCACTTCTCCACATTACCGAAAATTACTACTCATGGGGCTTCATTTTTATGCCTTGTTCTAGCTTTTTTTCTATTCTCCAAGGGCTAGGAGGTCCTACTTGATTCATATCCAAGCTTGTTTTGAGAATCCAAGGTTAAAGCATTCATTTTAATACCTTAGAACACATTTTAACGTAGGGTTTACTCCTTAAGGTTAGTGTATTGTTTAGCACTCATGAGAGCCAATGTATATTGATTAGAACATTGGCATGGGAAATGTAAATGGTGGCAGAGATTTCCAAGGGAAGGAGCCTAAGGAGGAACTTGAGAGAAACTTGAGAAAAACAAGGTAAATTGCTTACCTAATGGTGGGTTTAAGTTTTAAGGGATGGTATTTAGATAAGTACTAATGTAGCTTAAAGCTTACATTATGTAATGGGTTATTTAACCTAGGAAAAAGAATTTAAACAAGCTTATGAACTTGTGACTAAGGAGCCAATGGGAATGAGTTAGTAATATAAGTTTAAGATGGATTTTGAGAGCATTATAACTACTATGAGATTGATGGGTGTATTTGCAGGTTGAAAGCTTTTATATGTGGGAAATTCAGTGTTAAGTTTAAGTTATTTAAGGGCCTAAGAGCCATATCATTAAGAGCCTTAGTGCTATGCAATTAAGATTATTGCAATATATTGAGTTGTTGTGAATGAGTTGATTTGGGTGAGAAGATATGATGAGAGAAAGAACTTGATGTGTGTGAGATGGTTGAATGAGAAAAACAATGCATTTGGGCATGAATGTACTAGAGAAGCTATGGCGAAATTTGAGTAGAAAACAAAGTGTTTAAGTGGTAGTGGTGAGTTAAGATGCCCTAGGATTCACTTGGGATCATTAAGAGGAATTTGAGTGGAAATGAGTTAACTAAGGAGTTCTGAGGATGAGAATGACCTAGAGTTGTCTAGGAAGAATTAGAGGATTGGTGGGTGTATTGAACACACCAAAGTCATGGTAAGAGGAATGGTGAGACTTGTGCATAAATTTGAAGGAGAAGGTGTATAATGCTTAAGGTGATTTAGGTTCGAACTAGGGAATATATCATGAAAGTTTTGGGAAGCTTGTGTAAGTAGTGATGATGCTAGTAGTGGAACAATAAGGTTTTAGTTTAGATGGTAATAAGTGGATTATATGGTGATGAAGTGAAAATTGAAGGAGAATTGTCGATTGTCGAGAGGAAATCGACTAGGAATGTATAAGAGAGTAAGATCACGAGAATGGTGAGTAAATGAGTAAAAAGGGATGTAGATGTCTAAGGAAGGTGTAGGAAGGTCAGGTAAAGAAGAACAAGGTTAAGGTGCTAAGAGGATGGGAAGAAAGGAAATAAGTGCTAAGTGTTAGGAGTTTTAAAAGAATTGAGTGAATGTTTAAGTAGATCTTTGGAAATTGTTTTAGAGAGTTTGGTGGGAGTTCTAAGGTGAGTTTAAGTGCCTAAGTGGTATTAGGACACATGGGGGAACTTGTGGAGAAGTTTGGAGTCAAATGGGAATTTAGAAACAAGGTTCTGGAGCCGACCGACCTTAGGGACCGGATGCAAGGTCGGTCGAGCTCAGTTTACACTACCGGAAAGAGTTTCTGGAATCGACCGAACTTGGGGACCGGACTTACAAGTTCGGTCGGGTTTGTTTTGTGTACGAATTGAGTCTTTGGAATCGACCGAACTTCGGACCGACCTTGGCAAGTTCGGTCGGGCTTAAATTTCCCACGGGGAAAAACTCTCGGGAATGGACTGACCTTGGGGACCGGACTTGCAAGGTCGGTGGGGTAAAATTTTCAAACGGTAATAAGTTCTGGAATGGACCGACCTTGGGTAAGGTCGGTCGACCCAAAAGATGAAAAAAAAAGAGAAACCCTAAGAAAGTTTAGTGGTATTAATGGTACTCCAATAAGAGGGCATTGATGAGTAGAGGTATAAAGACCTAAGGGATTAAGTTAAGTATAAACTTAAAAGTTTAAGGTTAAGTGTAAGAATAAGTTGTAAAACTTAAGAGGTGTTAGGTGGGGAATCATTATGGGTTAAGTAAGTTAAATAAGTTGAATTAAGTTAAGTGATTAACAACCTAAAACTGAATGAATGTTTTAGGGCTTGAGTATTTGGACTCCGGAAGAGAGTAAGCAACCGAACGACCAACGGTGAACGGTACAGTTCTTCTTGTGACCTGCTTGCTAACAAGGTGTCCCTCGGCTTGTGTGCTATTTGTTTTTGTGTGCTCACTAAACAAGATAAAGCATGCAACCGGAACATTATGTTATTGTATTGTTGTGTAATGTTTGAAAACTAACACAACTTACCGTGAGAACTTACTAACCAACGTTTAGTAAGGAATTGAGTGAGACTAAGGAACGCTCCCTAGTATTAGTTTGTTATAAACTGAAAGAGGTTAACCAACAAACATTGTCTTAAGACTTCTACTAACTGGAACTTAAGGGGGGAGTGAGGAACCCGGGACTGACTCCGGTCATGCATGCTAAGGGAAAAGGGGGTCGGTATCTATAACAGATCCGACTTCCGCTTAAGGACTTGTCTTCGGACTTGTTGCCTAGGGTCGGTTGCCGGCTCAGCTACATTGGACATACAGTCCAAGGTAGGAGGCATTAAGATGGTGCGGTAGGATCACCTAAATCCTAAATTATAAGATAAGTTGTTTATTCAACCAATGGAGTTAATAGCTCATTGGCTAGGGTTGCTTTTGACCCGACAAAAATAAACATTGAGGTAAGATACAATCATTTCTATTTGAAGAGTGGTTTGTATTATAAGACTAAGATAAGCTACATCCATTCCTTTTTAAAGGTTGGTTGTTTCTAAGACTAAGATTGAGGTAAGATAAGGATGGACTAAGATTAAGAGGAAACATAACTTAAGGAATTAAAAATTAACTCTCTAATTAAGGGAACACATTTAAGTCGTTCAATTGGTTGAACTTTGATTGCTCATATTTGGATTGTTGTTTATTGCACTTTCTATTATGTTGTGCATCTAATCAACCTCCATGCTATCGACAATTAGTCGTCGTAGCCACGTTAGCTTGGGGGCCATGAGAGGATCGTACCAGCATTCGTGCTGACCCCCTTTGGGGCTGCTGTTTTTACTACACAGGTGAACGTCAGGAGGCGGCCGTCACGAGAGTAAGAAGGGGTACAAGCGTTACGGGTTAAGTGTGGCCTACGAGTTGTGCATGTACACTCGTATGGCAATTTGAGATAGTAAAATGTATAGGTTGTGAGGGGTTGTAAGAAGGATACGTATTTGGTTAAGATTTATATGTACTAATGTTCGGTATATTCTGTAGTCAGACCGTGGCAAGGTCCTGGTATGTATTTGAATCCGCTGCAGAGTTTGTATATATAGTGTTAAGTTTGTGATAACCACGATTGGATCGAGATGGGGTGTTACAAAAAGTGGTATCAGAGCGTAGTTACGCTCTGAAGACAAGAAATACTGAACTTAGGAGGAATACATAGGTTGAGCTTGAGTTATGGGTTAAGGGTTGAGTGATAGAGTGTGAGGTGCATTAGTTAGAACTTCCCGGTATTTACCGGATATCCATAGTACCTAGACCCGCCCTCCACATCCCTAACCCTGAATCGTGGAACAAACGCCAGAGAGAAGAAAGCCTTCTCTTATTACTCGAAAACCCGATCTGGCAGATAGTTAACAGTAAGCATATGAGAACATCTTGTGTGCACAACAACTACGGAAACTTGGAGGTTTTAATGGAGCGCAACAGAGAAACGGGCGCTACCTATGGAATTCTATCAATAAAGGAACGGTAATTACCGCAACATGGTCGACATGCTACGCATCGAAATAACCGCCATACCAATGATAAGAAAAGCACTAAAGGTGCAATGGGTAAGAAAAGATAAGTGACATGAGTACCGGACAGTGGTCCGAATGAGCATAGCGTGGGATAATATAAAGCTTAAGGGATAAGATTACTGGAAAGTCCAGTTAAGACGGGAACCCCAAACCCCATACAATGAAGGGTTGCAAACCTGGCTGACATAACGCAGACGACGGTAGAAACTCATACAACTGTACACCAGAATAGGACTATGATGTAGTGCCTAAAGGAGGATCATTACTTAGTAACCTCGACAAAATGTGTGGGAACGGGAGCGAGGATTAAGACATAAGTAGTAACGAGGGGTTCCCTCAAAAAGAGGACACCCTGACAAATGACAGTACTGTCAAAGTAACACAGGAAACTGCCGGGTGGCTAGTTATCCTAAATTAGAGAACATCGAAGGAGTCCCGAGGACTACCAAAGATATAGAATATTAGGAGGAAGTACCATTACTGATGCGCAAGGCACCGGTAACTCATCTTGCATGGCGCACTTGCCATAGCAAGTGCTACCACAGTTAAGCTACACGGAAAGCCATCATGGCGAGATAATAGAACGCTACAGTTGTAGTACACACTAATACCGGATTGTAAATCTATAAGAACGGGAGAATGAGACCTTGGAAGGGCCTGACGGCCTGACCAGGATGAGATGAGCGGATACACCAGTCAGCAGGAAGCTGAACCTGGACGGAATACCAAACGACATATATTTTAGCAACGGTACAACCTGCTACAACAACAACCGACAGTGCGGTAAGAACATTAATCCCAAACCCCGAGAGGAAAGCATAAGAGATCGCTCAGTAATGCGAGAAAAAAAAAACACTACGTAAGTGATAACGTACAAGGAATGCATTACGGAATACAATGGAGACCGTCGACATAAAAACTTCCAACGAAAACGGGATAAGACTCCCAGAGTGACCATTAAGAATACCAATAGAGCATTATTCAATGAAGATGTTGGAAAACCCAGGAAACAAGGGTAAAGGAAATGAACGTAAGCTATAACCTACTAAGGATTAAAGATATACAATCCCGACAGAGGAAAGCTCAGAGGACTACCCCCACAGAGCGGGCATAGTCGAGCTGAACAAACCGATGAATGACAGTTAATACCGTTTGTTTAACTCATAAACACCCAAGTATGATTGATCATCAACGGGTGGCATAGTCAACGGAAGTTGAACGAAGCGTTGAGATGGAAGTATAAGATGACAGGATGATATCCACTTGGACACCGTAAGGCAAACACCTAATACGAACCTAACCTTGATTGCTAAAAGACATAAGTCTAGTTAAATGATAGTATTGTCAGAGACACTAAGTAACCTCAGATCACCTGAATAAACTTCCATAGCAGGAAGCAGGATGCAGCAACTTACCATGAAACCCGATACTACATTCAATATGTAACCTAACGGTGGATAATGTTCAAAGAAAAAAAAAACTTATAAGGATTACCTACAGATGAATAAGAGTACAAATAATGAACTGAGGCATTAAGCACTAAGAGCCTACGAGCCATGGATGTTAACCACATCAGAGCCCGAGGTACAGTAAGTTGTAAAAGAGCTTATTCAAGCCATGAAGGAACTACAATGTGTAGATGTGAACGGTTACAAACCTATAACTTAGATTGGGGGAAAATATTACCATGAAAAGGTACCAAGGAGAATATTGAGATAATGCTAAGGACAGGGGTGGAGAACGAACCATTCCTTTAGGGTGGGGATACCTCTCCTTGTTGTGAGGCCATGAGTGGGAATAAACCCCTCAAAAGGGCTTTCACTTATTAGAGATGTAATACACTTTCGTTAGAGAATGAAAACTGTAAACCTTGAGATTACCTTAGAACATACCAGATACACTTGAGTAATAAGGAAGGCTGCAGGGATAAACCCCAAATCCAACACCCAGGATGTAAGAATCAGTAACTGTCAGAGATAGACATTGTGAGTGCACATTATGGCACGTCAAGTGACCAATGCTCAGAAGAGCTTGTAATTAAACGGATGACTTCCTCAGTAACCGGTTAAATTATATGGTAAATAACATCATAAAGGATGAAAGAATGTGAGGAAAAAAAGAAATTAGCCTACTTATGAACCTGAGTTTGAAGCAGAATACCTTCGTATGAAGAGATAACCATTGTACAGCACGGTATGGCAACCGCCAAACACCGAAATTAGAGAACTCCCAGTGTGTTTACACCAAGAAGGGATTGAATGTAAGATAAGATGTTAGAGTAAATGAGTAAGTAGTTGCGCCATCAATGGGCAACATGGTAAAGGCCAGCTACCACTGTAGTAGTGGTCGTGAGTACAATATTTATATAAAGGGATTAAGTCATGGTGCGCAGTAAAGCGACCGTTAGGTATGAGCCGTCAAGTATTGACACCGAGGCAATTAGATTTATGAGTTAAGACCAATATAAGTAAGGAAATAAGATGGTAGACGAACTGTGCATTGATGCCAGTAGTCTGGACCTGGTTAGGTAAGATTTCATAGGAAGCACAGTATCCATTCCTTAAGGAACTGGAAGTGCATTCCTAGTAGAACAAACATGAGAAAGAAGATAAGAGGCTCCATGGAATGAGACCTCAGTTACTAAGAGACCGAATCAGTACGGGATACAGCAAGAACTAGAGCATACAATACCCAAGGGCATAGTAAATGGATTTTCCTTGATTAAGTTCAGGAAGAACAATAAGTGTTATTATGGAACGATGAAAGAGGAGATCAACAACAGAATACTTCATAATTAGCAATAGCTAAACGTGTGACGGACACTATGAGTTTACTAAAACGAGACGTGGGACGACTGCACCCATAGGGCTTGCAGGCCTAACACGCTCATTTATGAGTTAGTTGGGTAAGTAGTAATGTACCAGTAAGGTACCCCATGCATGTAGACGAGTGGTGTAAGGAACACGGGAAGTATTCGACTCCGTACCACGGACGACGACGCAAGATCAGACAAGAGCAGCTACTACCACAAACAGCCGAAGAGAAGAATTCAGTTGAACCAACAACACAAAGGAATCAGGGAACAAATAATTAAGGACTATGAAGTGCAAAGAGCACAGATTGTTAAGCACAGACATTGGACATGTCTTAAGACGTAAGAGATTAAACTGTAAAGCGCAATAAGCACTAAACAGTAGTTTCAGATTAAGAATCATCCTCAGACCAAAGGTCAGTTGGAAAGAACAATTTAGACATTTGAGAAAAACACTAAGAGTATGAACATAATATCTTCAAGGAGAATGGATAGACGAGTTACAACTTATTAAGGCCTTGTATATAAAAAGATAACACGTGTCCACTGAGAGACCAGTATTCCTAAACTGTAAGGAGGCAGAAGGATATACAATACTATGAACAATTAGAAAGGCAATTAAGCCTAAGATTATCAGAGTCGCGCAGCGGAAGCTAGCAGACCACTACCCTTGAGATTAAACCAAACTAAGTTAAGAAAATGGTATAAGTACCGTTAAGAATCCTCGATACAGAGACTAAGTCATTAGCATAGTTATGACCCTCTGATCGAATTATAAGTGAGATAAACGACATGGAAGCTAGAATGCTTAGTGAGAATTAGACATCTTGAACCTATGCTTAAGAATGATATGGTGTTGATTACGTGGGCGTATCCATTTTAAGGGGGGTAGAGCGAAAACCGCTTAGCGTATGCTTATGTACTTAGTACATAAACTACGGTGTGCATAGCACAAAATAATTTGAGAATATGTTTTACATAAACATTTTGAGATAAACCATGGCTATTGCATACAGAAGATGTGAATAACATACATATTAAGTATCTATCTTGTTAACTCCGGTGTGAGTACAAGTTAAGAGAATTAAGGAGACTTAAGAAATAAGGAATATATGAGGTATGAGTCGATATGAGACTATATGTGAGATAAGAATAAGATAACACTATGGGATACTGTTCGATATGAATATAAGGAAGAAGATAGTAATGCTATGAGATATAAGATGGTGAGAATTGGTACGAGACGGTTATAGAACTTAGTAGGAATTTAAGTCTTGAGGTAATTACTAAGAGATGAATCGGGAATGTTCGATGGACTGAGTCCACACTTTGGAGATGTATTGATTACGATTAGAAAGACTAAAAAGATAGAAAATTGGACATGAGTGAATTATTTGGATGTTTGAAAATGAGGTGGGAGGTGGAACTTGATTTTCTAGGGATCAAGGGAAACCGAACACAAATTGGGGTGGAAGGATAGTTCTACACTGATGCTGATCACATCAGGGTTGGATGATTCCTGAAACTCCCTACCAGTGGTCACAATTAAATCACACTATGGATAGAGACTTTAGGATAAAACGAAATTGGAGTTGATTGTATTTTTAATTAAAGGAATTCTTCCTTACATGACCTCGTAAAAAGGATTACCTTTTTACTGAGTCTCGCCCATGAAGTCGAGGACGCACGAGCCTTTGTCTTCGGACCGGTGACATGGGGAGAGCAGAGTGTTTTGTATTCTGGCCCATGGTGACGAGGACGAACGAGCCATTGTCTACGGACCGGTGACATGGGAGAATACGTTGGAAATTATGTGAATGTTTTAGTCATCAAAAGGAACAAAGGAATTTTGAGTGCTATACATGCTTAAGCATATTGTGTGATATTTAAGTATAAGCATATGGCGGATCTAATGATCCAATGAGTTTAAGTATACATAGGTATGATCTATATGATCTATGGAATGAGGTAAGACATGTATTCTAATAAGATAAGGTGCAGGGGAACTTTGGGGACAAAGTTCTTTTAAGGGGGGTAGATTGAAATACCCCAAACCTAAGTATGTTAAGTAAACATCAATATATGATGTAGTAAGGCTAAAATATGCCTTATAATGATTGGTATACAATTAAAACCAAGGAAAACACAAGAAAATGCCTTAAGGGCAATTTGGGCAAAAACGTGCTCTAAGCTTGGAGTGACTTTGATTAGCACCCAAATACAATTATAAGACTTTAGTAATATGCTAATGGACATTTTAAATCAATTAGCAAAGAAAACCAAGCTCAAAAACAAGCTTAAACACAAATGTGCTTTAAGACTCCTTAAAGCACCTTTTTGAGAAATTGTCTTAGAAATGGGTTTTGAGTGGCTAAATGCCTATGATTACATCTTAATAAACATGTGTGCTAATTAGTATCACATTAGGAAGTCTAAATCAATGGGAAATCAAAATTTTCAGAAATATGTGCACTAATTTATGAATAGTAACCAAATAGTGCTAGTTTAGCATTAAGTCAATATAAGCTAATTAATTGGTCAACCAAGACCATAAATGTCTTGATTATTAAGGTGGTGGCCGGTTTTTAGGTGGTGAGTCACCACATGAGTCATTCAACTTAAGAAGAGAAAAGAGAAATGAGAGAAATTTACTATTTGCTTTTAAAAAGTAAAATATCTTACCTTTAGCTTACCTTCTCTCCTCTTCTCCATTCATTCTCTTCTTCCACGGTTTTCTCCTTAAGGTTAGTGTATTGTTTAGCACTCATGAGAGCCAATGTATATTGATTAGAACATTGGCATGGGAAATGTAAATGGTGGCCGAGATTTCCAAGGGAAGGAGCCTAAGGAGGAACTTGAGAGAAACTTGAGAAAAACAAGGTAAATTGCTTACCTAATGGCGGGTTAAGTTTTAAGGGATGGTATTTAGATAAGTACTAATGTAGCTTAAAGCTTACATTATGTAATGGGTTATTTAACATAGGAAAAAGAATTTAAACAAGCTTATGAACTTGTGACTAAGGAGCCAATGGGAATGAGTTAGTAATATAAGTTTAAGATGGATTTTAAGAGCATTATAACTACTATGAGATTGATGGGTGTAATTGCAGGTTGAAAGCTTTTATATGTGGGAAATTCAGTGTTTAAGTTTAAGTTATTTAAGGGCCTAAGAGCCATGTCATTTAAGAGCCTTAGTGCTATGAAATTTAAGATTATTGCAATATATTGAGTTTGTTGTGAATGAGTTGATTTGGGTGAGAAGATATGATGAGAAAGAACTTGATGTGTGTGAGATGGTTGAATGAGGAAAAACAATGCAATTGGGCATGATAATGTACTAGAGAAGCTATGGCGAAATTTGAGTAGAAAACAAAGTGTTTAAGTGGTAGTGGTGAGTTAAGATGCCCTAGGATTCACTTGGGATCATTAAGAGGAATTTGAGTGGAAATGAGTTAACTAAGGAGTTCTTGAGGATGAGAATGACCAAGAGTTGTCTAGGAAGAATTAGAGGATTGGTGGGTGTATTGAACACACCAAAGTCATGGTAAGAGGAATGGTGAGACTTGTGCATAAATTTGAAGGAGAAGGTGTATAATGCTTAAGGTGATTTAGGTTCGAACTAGGGAATATATCAATGAAAGTTTTGGGAAGCTTTTGTAAGTAGTGATGATGCTAGTAGTGGAACAATAAGGTTTTAGTTTAGATGGTAATAAGTGGACTTAGGTGATGGAAGTGAAAATTGAAGGAGAATGTTGTCGATTGTCGAGGAAATCGACTAGGAATGTATAAGAGAGTAAGATCACGAGAATGGTGAGTAAATTGAGTAAAAAGGGATGTAGATGTCTAAGGAAGGTATAGGAAGGTCAAGGTAAAGAAGAACAAGGTTAAGGTGCTAAGAGGATGGGAAGAAAGGAAATAAGTGCTAAGTGTTAGGAGTTTTAAAAGAATTGAGTGAATGTTTAAGTAGATCTTTGGAAATTGTTTTAGAGAGTTTGGTGGGAGTTCTAAGGTGAGTTTAAGTGCCTAAGTGGTATTAGGACACATGGGGGAACTTGTGGAGAAGTTTGGAGTCAAATGGGAATTTAGAAACAAGGTTCTGGAGCCGACCGACCTTAGGGACCGGACCTGCAAGGTCGGTCGAGCTCAGTTTACACTACCGGAAAGAGTTTCTGGAATCGACCAAACTTGGGGACCGGACTTACAAGTTCGGTCGGGTTTGTATTTTGTGTACGAATTGAGTCTCTGGAATCGACCGAACTTGGGACCGACCTTGGCAAGTTCGGTCGGGCTTAAATTTCCCACAGGGAAAAACTCTCGGGAATGGACCGACCTTGGGGACCGGACTTGCAAGGTCGGTCGGGGAAAATTTTCAAACGGTAATAAGTTCTAGAATGGACCGACCTTGGGTAAGGTCGGTCGGTAAGGTCGGTCGACCCTAAAGATGAAAAAAAAAGAGAAACCCTAAGGAAGTTTAGTGGTATTAATGGTACCCCAATAAGAGGGCATTGATGAGTAGAGGTATAAAGACCAAAGGGATTAAGTTAAGTATAAACTTAAAAGTTTAAGATTAAGTTGTAAGAATAAGTTGTAAAACTTAAGAGGTGTTAGGTGGGGAATCATTATGGGTTAAGTAAGTTAAATAAGTTGAATTAAGTTAAGTGATTAACAACCTAAAACTGAATGAATGTTTTAGGGCTTGAGTATTTGGACTCCGGAAGAGAGTAAGCAACCGAACGACCAACGATGAACGGTGCAGTTCTTCTTGTGACCTGCTTGCTAACGAGGTGTCCCTCGGCTTGTGTACTATTTGTTTTGTGTGCTCACTAAACAAGATAAAGCATGCAACCGGAACATTATGTTATTGTATTGTTGTGTGATGTTTGAAAACTAACACAACTTACCGTGAGAACTTACTAACCAACGTTTAGTAAGGAATTGAGTGAGACTAAGGAACGCTCCCTAGTATTAGTTTGTTATAAACCGAAAGAGGTTAACCAACAAACATTGTCTTGAGACTTCTACTAACTGGAACTTAAGGGGGAGTGAGGAACCCGGGACTGACTCCGGTCATGCATGCTACGGAAAAAGGGGGTCGGTATCTATAGCAGATCCGACTTCCGCTTAAGGACTTGTCTTCGGACTTGTTGCCTAGGGTCGGTTGCCGGCTCAGCTACATTGGACATACAGTCCAAGGTCGGAGGCATTAAGATGGTGCAGTAGGATCACCTAAATCCTAAATTATAAGATAAGTTGTTTATTCAACCAATGGAGTTAATAGCTCATTGGCTAGGGTTACTTTTGACCCGACAAAATAAACATTGAGGTAAGATACAATCATTTCTATTTGAAGAGTGGTTTGTATTATAAGACTAAGATAAGCTACATCCATTCCTTTTTAAAGGTTGGTTGTTTCTAATACTAAGATAAGACTAAGATTGAGATAAGATAAGGATGGACTAAGATTAAGAGGAAACATAACTTAAGGAGTTAAATAATTAACTCTCTAATTAAGGGAACACATTTAAGTCGTTCAATTGGTTGAACTTTGATTGTTCATATTTGGATTGTTGTTTATTGCACTTTCTATTATGTTGTGCATCTAATCAAGCTCCATGCTATCGACAATTAGTCGTCGTAGCCACGTTAGCTTGGGGCCATGAGAGGATCGTACCAGCATTCGTGCTGACCCCCTTTGGGGGCTGTTTTTACTACACAGGTGAACGTCAGGAGGGCCGTCGCGAGAGTAAGAAGGGGTACAAGCGTTACGGGTTAAGTGTGGCCTACGAGTTGTGCATGTACACTCGTATGGCAATTTGAGATAGTAAAATGTATAGGTTGTGAGGGGTTGTAAGAAGGATACGTATTTGGTTAAGATTTATATGTACTAATGTTCGGTATATTCTGTAGTCAGACCGTGGCAAGGTCCTGGTATGTATTTGAATCCGCTGCAGAGTTTGTATATATGGTGTTAAGTTTGTGATAACTACGATTGGATCGAGATGGGGTGTTACACTAGAAGCCCATTAGGTTACCCGTTTATTTTCTAGACATGTATGTCCAGTTAAGGCCCACAATTTTCTATGGGTCTCTTTAGAAAAGCCC
This sequence comes from Limonium bicolor, assembly GCA_023374045.1. NCBI lineage: Eukaryota > Viridiplantae > Streptophyta > Magnoliopsida > Caryophyllales > Plumbaginaceae > Limonium > Limonium bicolor. The sequence continues at coordinate 173,909,412 of CM041779.1, read as the reverse complement.
TAGGACCACTCACAGATGTTACTCACATTAAGGTCGTAGTACCGGAGGGTCGTAGTACCTGTTTGTGGGGATATCTCTCCTAAAAAAAACTCTCCAAAACAACCCATAATGATAAGAATAAAATTCACAATCAACGGTCCAATTGAAAATCCATAAGGACAAATTCTACTTCAAAATCAGACAAAAATAAGATCCATTTTCGGCCCAATTCTGAAACTCAATTTCAAGGCCTAATTTTGGCCTAGTTTCGAGACCCAATTTCGAGGCACAATTTTGGCCCTATTCTGAAGCCCGATTTTGAGGCCCATACTAGCCCACATTTCAAACCAAGCTTGACCAATTCAAGGTCCAGCCTAATTTCACTTCAAATTTTCAGCCTGCCCAATCTCACTCCAAAACTCAATCCAATTTTAGCTTTTATTCAATCCAATCTCAACTCAATTCCAATTCAACTTCAGTTCAAATCCAATTTAATTTCAATCCAACTTCAATTCAATTCAAGTTCAACTGCACTCCAATTTCAACCAACCTAATTCATTTCAAATTCAACCCAATTCAAACCCAACTCATTCCAATTCATTACAATTAGTCCAATCTCATTCAGTTCACATTCAAAATCCATTTCAAACTCAACTTGTAAATCCCATTCAAAAATCCAAAAATCCAAAAACACTCCTCAGTATTCAGCTTTAATTCAAAAATCCCCAAAAAAATCTTCTTTCTCAAATTTTGAACAAATCATTTTATTCAAATCTCACCAGGTTTTCAAAGGAATCATTTTGTGAAATTTGAAAGGAAAAACTCTTCTGACATCACAGAAAACTCTTCTCAAGTGCAGAAAGTTCTTCTCACATATACAGAAAGTTTTCTCCTAAAAATATTTTTCAAAATCAATGTTTCTTCGTTGAGAATTCCGAACAACTTCAAAAGTCTTTCAACTCAGTTTTCGAACTCAAAACTAAACCATTTTCAGGGAACATGGGATCTCTAACACCTTCAAAGAACGTTTTCTTCCTAGTTAGGCATCACTTGTCTCCCTTCCTAAATAAAAATCGAGGCGGGGCACTGGGGTCATAACCTCCCTTGTCGCAGTCTATATCTCTTTAGGCGGGGCATTAGGGTGACAAACCTCCCGTAATTGCATCCTAGTTTTTTACAAGGCGGGGTGCTAGGGAAGTAATGGCCTTCCTAGTTGCAGTCGGGATTTTAGAATCGTCTAACTCCCTTCCGCTCGATTTCAATGTTTTCGGTTTTTAATGTTTTAAAACCCGGGAGTTAGAGACGTTATTAGGGTCCAACCGAGAACATCTCATTCATGGTGTTTCTCTCTGAATCCTATTTTTCGACATAAATTCATTGCCCCATCTTTCGAGCCTCGGCACTTTCCATTAATTGAGTGTCGTGTCCGAGGGGGTACATAGGGTAATCCCATGGGATTATCCGCCCTTTTACAACAAAAAATGATTTTTCGGTTTTAGAAAACTTTAAGAGAGACAATTCTAAATAGACCAATCCAACCCTTCCCATAGAACCTCACTTCACATAAGCGCTCCTTAATCCTTCTCTAAACAAACACCAAGTCACATAGGACCTCCAATTCTTGAATACTCCCAAACAACCTTAGTCATCTAAAACCCGAAACATTTTCAAAACCCGAATACCTGTAAACCAAACATCCTCTTTCATACTCAATCATCCTGAATACTTGAACTCCTCTTTAACACCGTTGGCTTCACAAAACACCTCAAAAAAGCTGACCACTTCAAAATTTGAACCTCACGAACCCGGGAAACTCTTCAACTCCAGCAAATGATCCAAACACCCCTTAACTCCACAAAAATGACCAAAATGCCCTTATAGCATTCTCTTAGCCCTGCGAAAGCCAAGACAAACTCAAACCCCTCGAAAAAATCAAAATCTCTGAACACTTCAACCAATCTCACCAAACCAACTACAAGACCAGCCTATTCTTCAACTCTTCGAAATCATCCTTTCCTCACTCCACACTCAATCCTATCCTTTGGCTTTAAATGAATCTCTCTAAACGGTTTAAAAGAAGGTAATCTTGAAAATTGAAGACCGAGGTTTCCTCGGGCACCAATCCAAAGTCGTGATCGTTGCCACTTCTAAGGGGTGTAACCCAGGCGAACCCACACAGAATCTCTGAAATGACCAGATAAATCCTATCCATTTGCAAATCATAGAGTCAATAAACGGTTCTTAGAACCCTTCTCCCTCCTTCCTAGTTATCATAGGTCAAACTAGGTGGCAACTCTAGTCAATTCCGCCCTTAGGGCATAAGTTCGCGTGAAGCCCATCGAGAGCGGGTGTAGTGCACACTTGCATTCCCTTTTATGCTTTCTGGGAAAGACGGATAATTTAGTAGGTATTTGAGGGATGCCAGAATAACGGGTTTTCACCCTCTACAGAATGGCAATTTTAGGATCTAGGCTTCTCAGTCAGACCATTTAGATAGACCCCCCCCATACCGAAAAATCACCCTCTACAGAATGGCGACTTTGCTAGGGAAAACTTGAGTAAGTTTTCCTCAATAAACTTGGTCAAGGATGACTGAACTCCATTCAAAATTGTTAGGATTCCCCAACTTCTTTCAAAATTTTTAAGAGATTCATTTCGAAAGCCATTAGGATTAGTCTACTCCACGCTTAGAGTGTGATTGGTGAGGATAGCTAGGATGAGAGTGTGTAGCTTTAACTCGACTTTGCTTGTCACATGTGCTTCGCTTGCTACATAATTGTGTGATTATGTTAGACTAACCTGCAGGAACTTTAGATAGGTGGGCCCATTAGGGGTCTAACTTCTTCTCTCTCTTTGCCTGTGCATCTATTTACCGCTTTTTGGTTGTGATATTAAATTGTTAGGAGTAGTCCTGAGGTGGGTGCATATGGTAGCTTGGGACATGCATTCCTCTGTGTCACCTTTGATATTTGCGGTCGGGATAAACATTGGTCCACAATTGATTCCCCATGAGCAGATGCCCTTTGTAGTAAGAACTATGCACACGAGGCGGTACGATCGTAGTATCTATGCCTTGAAAACTCATGATCCTTCAACACTTACCTTTTCGAGTCAAAGCCAGCATATAGTGAACTCTGAGCCTTTAGTGTCTAGTTGCCTAGTCCCGTGTCTAGGATGGGTTTATGGGTAGTCACCCCCTTGTATGCCGCCTGTCTGACCACCCTTTGCCTTACCCTGAAGATTGCATGGGCTCAGTTCTCCATGATTCCTCTGCACCACGGGTGTCTTTAAAGGCCAATGTCACGCTACAATTTCATAGAGGATCCCGTATTTACGGATACCCATACATGACATAGTGTAGTCAGCGAATAATTTGGACTTTAGACACACCTTATCGTGCAGACGAGGGGAGACCTGTCCCCATGCAGTACTTCCCCAAGTTTTCCGAAAAGTGAGTATGTTGTGATAATCACCGGCCGTGGCTCGTGTGGCTGTATCATTTCGGGTATCCTGACCTTTCGAACTTAAGCACTCCAGACTTTCTCGATGACGCGCCCCATAAGGCGTAACTGAGATAAAACCCTGAGAGATGACAGTGAAGGGACGATGGTTCCCCCGTTGAAACGGAATCATAATTGACCTGGAAAGTGATTATCCCAACATTGACACTTACAGCTCCACATCAAACAATAGCCACGATTTACTTTATGCTATACATGTGTGCAAACCATTTTTCTAAACCAATCAGTTTTGAAACGTTCGGAATTCTCTTTTGTATGTCTCTTAAAGCTTTCTTACAAACCCGTTTAAATTGAAATCCCACCTAAATTTTACTCATAAACATTTGTGGTTTTAAACCTGCCACTTCGTCTTTAAAGTCTTATATTCAAAATAATTTTCAAAAATAGATTTCGCAAACCTACTTTCTACATTTGATTTCAATAACATTATTTCAAAATAATTTTCGTAAACATTTTTCAAAGTTGATTTTCACAAACATGCTTCAAAATAAATGATTTAGTCCCCATGTTGTGACCCGCTATTTTTGAAGTTCAACCCACCTTCAAAAGCAGCGGTCATTACCGTGGAGCGTACTACTCATTTCGTGTTTTCACAAAAGTGGTGGATTTTCACATAAGATTTTGTGCTTGATCATTCAACTTTCCTTTTCTCAAAAAATCCCTCATTCCCCTCGTCGGAGCAAGTGGAGCAGCATGAAGATCGACTACGCGATTCGAGCCGAAAGCGAGAGGCGCACCAACCCTTGGAGCTAACCAAGCGACATGAAGACCAGCACCAACCATTCAAATACAAAATCAGAGGTGTACCAACCCGAGTCAAGTGACATGAAGATTAGCGACACCGGTCCGAGTTTAAACTGCTGAAAAAGCCTAAAAATGAGACAACAACCGGTCAAGAGCCCAAAGACGAGCGAGTAGTCGTTCAAGAACCTAAAGACGAGCGAGCAGCCAACCAGGACTCCGAGCGTGAGCAGTCAGTCAGAAGCCCGAAGATGGACCAGAAGAGTTCAGAAGAAGTTCAGCTCAAAATTCCCCCTTTTAATGACTTTTTGGAATTGATGATGTATAGGTTTTCCCATGCGATTCTCTTCTCTCATGTCCATTTCTGAATAGATTACATGTATAGGTTTATGCATTCCCTTTGAGTTTATTTAGATCAATATGTATAGGGTTCCCCACTCCCTATTTTATTTGCGAATGACCGAGTGTCAAAATTCATATCAAGTAAATCCACCACTTTGAAAACACACATTTTCAAAATTGTTTTTCCAAACTTGGTTTTTTTTGGCATGCTCATATAATGAAAAGAACGAATAAGGAGCGACCCCTCACAATTATATGCCATTCATCAACCTTGCTTTATGGGCTGAAAATTCACGGTATCTACAGGTGGCATTCCCTAAATAGACAACACCAACAAATGCAATCGAGCACAAAACAAGAAACATGCATTGCATTCATGACAAAAGGGTCACATGCACTTACAGTCAGCTCAAAATCATCAGCCATACATGAATCTCGTCCACACTCACGAGCATCGTGCACTCACGTGTTTCATCGTCACTTGCCACACACCAGCCTTCATGCTAATATCTCAACTCCAAGCTAATCTTCAGTGGGATAGTGGAGAACACCGGGAGGTTCGAGCCTTTTCCAAATCCGGGATCACCATGAGCACCAGTGACCAGGATGAGAAGAAAAAAAAGTGCATTCGTTTCCAAGTAGTGGGGCCACCATGCGGGAGTTGTCACTCCCTAAAGATTCTAAAGTCCAGGAGCCAATCATCAGCCAAATATCATTCCGAATTAGCTTCTCTCTCGTCACACCCAACAACTAGACCATCTTCAGAGTTTATAATGGCGGGATGAGCTTCATAGACCATCAACGGGAAACGACTCAAGTGAGACTAGGTATAACCTTACCGATCATGCATTGCATAAAAAAAATCATACAAAAAGAAAAAACACAAAAAAACATTCAGTCAAATCCAAGGTTAACATTGTCATCATCACCACCACATCATGCATCATATACATAATAATTCCATATTACCACAACATATTGCATGGTAGATAGTTGCATTTGCATATTATTCGTATCGAAATGACATTTTTTGTGAAAATCTTGACTAATTGTTTGAATAGAGTGCGTAAACCACTTAACTCTCGACCCGTCAATTCACAGAGTGTCCAATCAAAATGAGCACCACAAACAAAGTGAGTAGTGTGCAAAGAGTGGTATTTTCCCTTGAATTTCAAATGAGGGTATTAGACGATCCGACGAGCGTTGAGGGAAGATAGAGAGATCCAATAGAGGTAAAACCACGAGAGACTTGTGCTTTCCTTCAGCACATGGAGAGGCACAATTCATAGTGAGATCAATGTCGATAAATAGGATACAAACTGTGATTCATGCAAAGATCCGAGAATTAGTAAGAAAACAATCATTGACTAATGAGAATGATGAGGCACGTAGGAATAAAAATCCCCACAAAGCCAAAAAGCTTTGACTACCCTGTACATAACCACTTAGTGAGCCCCGTTGAGCCTTTCATGAAAAACTGTTTCTTCAGAAACCCCACAACATGCCAACCCCCGTACATATACTTACTTGTCCTTGCAATAGAGGATCTCAAAGGAGCCGAAGCCATGGACCCTCCCCACCATCTTCCACAAAAATAACAAATGAAATGTTCAAAGAAATCAGTGAGTCAATGCAACTCCAAAGCTGAAAGCCAAAATCAAAGCAAATAACGGTTGAGAACGTCGATGAGCCAAATGCAATTTCAAAAACACAAAAATGAGAAGAAGGTTCAAACCGTACACCAGAAGAGGCAAGAAGGAGAAATCCAAATCCAAAGGACCAATGATGTCCCGTAGAAATCAATAAAGGTTATCAAAACCCGTCTAATCATTCCACCCATGGCGAAGGCGAAACATATCCTCTATTGCACAAAAGCTCCACAATTCCTAAATAAATCCTCCAATCCCATGTGACATACATCATACCCCTCAGCCCTGTTATAACGCAATAAAAGACCTATGACTCGTTAGTTGATGAGCGTTAACTGAAAGTATCGGATCTGAAACATGAATCATAGGCTTCATGCTCGTTATCAACATGTCCCACCTCATAACACAAGGACTATGAGCGAATGAGTGTGACCTTACTACACAAGGTCTTCCGAGTGCGAGCGACTCTTTGATTCAAACACCAAATCATAAACAGCTTATCCCATTGCAGGTGAGGAATTTGTAAGGATCGGAAAGTCCAGAACCTCATAAAGAAATTCCAAGGAAAATTTTGCTCCGAGCGTCGAGAGCATCATCACACCAATGGCACACACGGCCATACTCACGAGAGATTGACCCACATCCCTCCATAAGAGGAAAATGATTCACGCATTCTAGTTCAACAATCACTGAAGATCGAACCAAAGATGTCTTTTATACATAAACCTCATATTAATAGAGATAGGGCCGTACCTTCTCTCCAAAACTACATATGCATTTAGTATCTCTTCTAACATTTAGAATTTGCATGCATCATACCCATTTCATTTTCAATACCCGACTGGTAAGAACTATGCCTAGTCTCGTCAAAAGTCGACTTCAGTCGCTGCTGCTGAAACATAACCTCTAATCAAAAGATGTCAAACTAGAGCCATCTGGAGCCATACGAAGACCATTCTGGAGCCACCTAACGTCATGCTCGAGCCTTATCAACACCATATCCAGAACCACACTGGTGCCATACGGGAGCCATCCTCAGACATTGAGACCATCCCTAGGGCTACAAGAGCCATTTCCTTACCAAGGCCTTGTCCACGGAGTTTTGAACTACGTTAGGTCTGATCTCAATACGGAATTGAGTACGTAGGCGGCCCGCCCAGGGTGCGACCACCTCAAAAGAAAATTCCCCTTTTGTCCCCTACTATCACCAAATGGAGCCATCTCATAGCCCTTCCCGGAGCCATCCCGAGCTATCCTAGAGCCATCATGAGAGAATCCTGAAGTCATAACAAAACTGAAGCCATCCATCCATGACCAAAAAGTTATCAACCACATCTAAATGCATCAACCACATCCAAATCCGTAAATCACATTGACCCACCACTCGACTCAAAATCCAAGCTAAATCGAAACCCACCAACCATCCCGAAAATCTCAATCCAAATCGAAACCCAACAACCATCCCGAAAATCACCAACCAAATCAAAACCCACCAACCATCCCGAAAATCTCAATCCAAATCGAAACCCACCAACCATCCCGAAAATCACCAACCAAATCAAAACCCACCAACCATCCCAGAGCCATAGCTCACAACGGAGTCATGAATTATACCAGTGGCATTCAATCATACCAGAGCCATTTGATCATATCGAAGCCATTCGGCCATATCAAAACCACCGAGTTCCCAAAGTCACTCATTCACAAAAAAAAACCCATCCACTCAAAGACCAATCACAATCACAAAAACCAAAAACTCAGGAGCCATACCGGAGCCATCTCGAAACTCTGGAGCCAATAGTCCTGCCAAATCTCGAAACTATAGTGCACATCGGGCGAGACTGTCAAAGCAAAACCAAAGCACAAGTCCCACACTGACAAAGTCAAGGGCCATATCAACAAAAAACATTCGACTATCGCATCCCTCACGAAAACAACAAAAAATAGGCATCAAATCCCGAATCAATCCACGACCAGAGTTATCCTTAAATCAACCACTCAAAGTAGTGAGTTTCGTACAACTCCATAAAGTATTATAGGCTCGTTATAAGTCCTATAGCTAGATATCAAGAGGTCTAGTTGAGGCACTCCTAAGTCCTACTACTCTCAATCGCATTCTGTAATACCCTTGAGGTTTACCTCCCACATCGGTTGGAGAGGAGAACGAAGTGTGCCTTATAGGTGCATGGATACCTCTTCCTTGTGTGACGCGTTTTGGGGCTAGGAAACCCCAGGAACAAATCCGTGCGGCCTGCGTGCCAAAGCGGACAATATCACACATGTGGGCTGATTAGGCTGGGCTGTTACAGATGGTATCAGAGCCAGACCCAGGTTGGTGTGCCAGTGGGCCCGCGAGGGCGCTGGGCTCCCAAGGGGGGTGGAGTGTAATACCCTTGAGGTTTACCTCCCACATCGGTTGGAGAGGAGAACGAAGTGTGCCTTATAGGTGCATAGATACCTCTTCCTTGTGTGACGCATTTTGGAGCTAGGAAACCCCAGGAACAAATCCGTGCGGCCTGCGTGCCAAAGCGGACAATATCACACATGTGGGCTGATTAGGCTGGGCTGTCATACATTCTAGGCCCGTCATAAGACCTAGGGCTGGATGTCAAGAGGTCCAGTTGAGGCACTCCTAAGCCCTCGTGCACCTTAAACCAAATTGGGTTGTTAGTATTATAGGCTGGTCATAAGTCCTATAGCTAGATATCAAGAGGTCTAGTTGAGGCACTCCTAAGTCCTCGTACTCTCAATCGCATTCTAGGCCCGTCATAAGCCCTAGGACTGGATGTTAAGAGGTCCAGTCGAGGCACCCCTAAGCCCTCGTGCACCTTAAACCAAATTGGGTTGTTAGTATTATAGGCTCGTCATAAGTCCTATAGCTAGATATCAAGAGGTCTAGTTGAGGCACTCCTAAGTCCTCGTACTCTCAATCGCATTCTAGGCCCGTCATAATCCCTAGGACTGGATGTCAAGAGGTCCAGTTGAGGCACTCCTAAGCCCTCGTGCACCTTAAGCCAAATTGGGTTGTTAGTATTATAGGCTCGTCATAAGTCCTATAGCTAGATATCAAGAGGTCTAGTTGAGGCACTCCTAAGTCCTCATACTCTCAATCACATTCTAGACCCGTCATAAGCCCTAGGACTGGATGTCAAGAGGTCCAGTTGAGGCACTCCTAAGCGCTCGTGCACTTTAAACCAAATCGGATTGTTAGTATCCTAGGCTCGTCATAAGTCCTAGGGTTAGATGTCAAGAGATTTAACTGAGGCTCGTAATAAGTCCTCGTACTTTCAATCGCCTTCATACACTCACAGTCGCATCCTAGTGCACCCCAAACCATAGTGAGATTTTTTGGTGCCCTCTCAACCTTGATCAAATTCTGCAAACCTTGTAGAATTGAATTAAGGGGAGCCATCTGTAGACACCAAAAATTCTCACCCCATAAAGCAAATCCCAGAGTAAGAAACACAATAAGAGGGGTCGTCACCTTTCTTTGTCAAAACGTATTGATGTGTGTGCCAAAAGAAACTATCGTTTTATAGTCTTTTTCAAAGTATTTCATAAAAACTCAATTTTGCGAAAATGAATTTTCAAACGACAATACTGTTTTAAACCAGTCCCGTTTATTTTATTCATTTATCTTATTATTTCTTATTTGTTTAATTATTAAGTTATCTTTTATTTTCATTTTGTTACATATTTATTTTATCATGTTTATTGCTACTTTTAATTGTCTTCTAGCATTTACTTTTTATTTTATCATCATCATTTCATTGTTACTTCTATCATTTTATGTACACTTTATCATTGGGATTACCTTTATGTTCTTTATCTTCAATTTGTTATTTCATGTCTCTTTTTAAAGAAAACATCTAAATTTCACCAACAAGACATTTTAGTGTTACTTTGAATTTTTATGTTAGGACTTTAACATTTCTTATGAACTCTTATTTAGGACGAGCTACCACTTATTTGTTTATCCTCACATTTTTATAGCAAGTTTATTTCTTAGTCTAGTTGGTATCTGTCAGTGATGAGAGGATAATTGGTGTGGGTTTGAGTCTTGCTGCTTGCAAATATTTTTGGATTTTTTACTATTTCTTGTTCCCTTCTCCTAAACCCTAGGTCTCCATCTTTTTCTTATAAATAGAATACAACAAACAAACCCTAAAGAAGGGGAACAATAGCCGCATAAATCACACAATTCTCCCGGTCTTTTTGTCTGAGTTTTGTGCTCTTTCTCTTCTTCCGGAGCTGCTGGAGAAGCGGCTCCGCTCATATTTCTTCACCTTGCAAACCCCACTGATGAACCAGGAGCAATAGTAGCCGCTACCACCATCTTCTCCTCCATTTTGTACATCGATCATCTTCTTCCATCTAAAAAAAACAGAAGACCTTCTTCTTCATTCCTTTCACGCTGAACAAGGAACATACAAGCTACTTATTCTCAACCATTCTCTTCACTCTCGATGAATTTGCAAACGTTTCTGGTGAACAAGGAACACTCGCCTGCTTCGTTTCCTTCACTACCAGTAATGTTGCAAGCCCAACAGCCAAACAAGGAACCTCCATCTCTACCCTCTACTTCTTCATCGATTTTTCTCACCATCTAACTCGACACTTCTCCTCCATGAACAAGAACTTCCCCAATTCCCTGACGATTTGCTCTTCTTCTTCTAGAGTACACCCCAAACCACAGAGAACCCAGCCTACACAAACGCGTCTTCCTTCTATCAATCTTCAATTCTCCTCTTCCTAAACATGTTTTAAAAAACCTGGAAGTCGAGAGGTAAATGCCCAGAAGAACAAAAGACCCTCATCTCTAAGAGCTCCTCCGCCATTCCTACCTTCAACACATGAAACCAGAAGCCCTCCCGCCTCCATTTTGGGACAACAGCCGTAACATCCTCCCCTTATCTTTGATTCTTCTCAGTGAGTCGCCTCTCTTCTGCGTCTTCAGTAAGAGCTGGCTCTAGTCTTCCTTCTCTGTAAAAAGTGGTAAACCATACACAATACCCCAAAACCTTAGAGACCTTGTATCAATTTGTGACCACCATAACGACATTTCACCGAAATCATGACGCGATCTCCTCTCTCTCGATCTCATCCTTCCCGATTCGCAACAAGGCAAGCAAACGCTAACCAGAGGGGGCATACGTCTACCCAACTTCGTTGATCACAAACGATGATGGTTGGTGAGGGAAGTTTTTGGCTATAATCGGAACCACATTTCGATGCCGTGTTGGTATCAATGGTAAAAAGCTTGTGTTTTTCCCCTATTGGATTATTTCGAGATGATGAGACCCTCATTCTAGGTGTTTTCGTTGATTGTTTGCAGTGGTCTTATATACCCTTTTCCGGCTTGCTTTGCCTCGTTTGTGCTCGATCCATGCCAGATTAATTAGTCCTGGTAATAGGGAAGAAACCGTCTGAAACTTATGTGACCCTGTAGGTCTGCCAAATTGCCACTGTTGATAAACTCTCTGCGCTGCACTCGACATTATCTTGACAGGTTACTTTTGGTGGAAATCAAAATTTGTATGCGATTGAACGCGCCTGCTATTCGTGTTCACCTCGTCATTTTGTTGGTGTTTGTTCGATTATGCTAACGATTAACAGGTTTGGTTTTGTGATTACATTTTTAGCTCTTTACAGGGACATTGACTCCCCCACTCCTCGGTATTTAATTCAGCCAGAAAACTTCAAACTCGTTCTGTTATTGCTTGGTTGGAGTGTTTCGTTTTGACATGTGCAATGTATCATCGTTTTACTCTGTATTTCCATATTCCTATGCAACCGTTTGATTTCATCGTGCAACTGATATGCACCTAATTCAAGGGAGCTAGAAGAGGATGTTAGATGGGTTTGATGCTTTATCGCTTTGTACTTCCAGTGATGTGCGATGGCATAGTTTACCACTGCTAAATTTCAAACTGGAAAGCGAGATTGTAGATGATCGTTCCTTCTGGTTTTATGGTTATGGATGGGTTTAAACAAAATTAGCTTCACACTGTTAATGGGCACCATGGAAAGGCTTGAAGTGAAATCTTCTCTTGTTTATTTTTGAAATCGTAGAGTAGATTAGGCTTTAGTAGTTCTAATCTTGAATCGATTGAGTTTCGTAAGTTAATCTATAAGGGTTTAAAGCAACTAACAAGAGCACAGAGAACTTAAGATGTATACTGGTTTTTCGATTGTAAATAGTTCTTGATAATCTTCAGTTTATTTTGGAATATTTGTCTATCATGAACTCCGCTTAATCACTTCATAATGATCCTGTACATATTTGTTGTCGTTAGTTTACTTCATAATTTGTCATCAGTTTACTTTCTTTCGTTTCTATTATGAGCTAGGCCATTTATCTGTATTAATATCTCTATTTGTATTTACTGTTTGATTGGGACCGTTAGGGTACTGCTATTCTTGGTCTGTAACACCCCTACCGCTAATCCTGTATTTACCGTCTAATCGTCCTAATAATCCTACTACGTCACAGCGGAAATACTACTACTACTACGGCGGGTGATATAACGCCGCTAACCGCCCATACGGCTAGCTAGGCTTACACTACTTATAGTTACGGTCTGATGTCTAAATATACCGAGCTACTATATTACATGCCACTTACCAAAATACCGCATTCTTACATTACCGGGTTACCGAGTATCGAGTATCGTTAATTACATCCCTTTTCAATCTTCCAAAAATAATGAGTTTCTACCGACTACTCATCTACACCATCTCCTAGTTCTTTCATTGTCCAAAAAGGGGGTGTACCCCATGGTACACCGGCTAACAAAAACCTACAGCCGTGTACAACTTAGTACACCATTCACAATTCGTTAATTACAGACAAAAAGAAATCAAACTTAAACTCTTCATAGTCTTCACCCATCTCGAGGACCTGCATTATATTAAAAACATCACCCCAAGGGGCTTAGCACAAAGCTGCATATAAACTTCGCATATACCGCGTGCTAACTAAGGTACGCCGACTATTTAAGGTCGACTGTACATGCGGTTCATTATTTTCATACATACATGCTTTACATACAACATACAGACATATATAATACAATACGCAATCCAAAGCAGTAGTACAATAGCACACACAATACTTACCTTCACAAGGGTTAGCCAAATTACACATCCGGGTTAATCGGATGCTTATTACTCTTTTACTCATTACACAATACTTTCTCTTACTTTACTTACTTACTTCACCATACTTGTTTACTCAATTACTTACTTACTTTTACTCATGTTAAGTCGGTATGACCTCCGGGCAGGGACTACACCGTCCCACCACCGGGTTTTTACTCGGCTCACCAATCTAGGATGCTACCCATTTAAGGGGTTGGGCCACAAGTTAAGAGCAAGGAATTGGAGCCAACCTCTTGTGACTCCGCCTCTTCACGCGTGGCCGAAACTATATCGGACTTCTACTCATTCCAATTTAATTACCAATTTATTAAGTTAGATTGGTTAGCTTGGTAGGAATCAGTTAGAAGTCCAATCACAATAACATTCGGTCACAATACAATACCGAATGCATACACACATTCATTATCATCCATACATTTCATGAATTATACAAACTATGATTTAAAAAAGATATCCAAACAAGGAACAATCTCATGATAATCACAAGTAAGCATAATATATCCGATTCGTGCGTTTATCTTATTTGGTGATCAACTAGCACACAACACACAAATCAGAGTAACCAAGGTAGCATACGGGGCATGAGAAGTTCATACCGTTCACCGTTGTACTTGTAACCGACTTTCCTCTGGTGTTCACAAATCAAGTCCTTAAACATACATGTGATCGAGTGATTAATTATCTGCGATTAACTTAACTCGGATTCCTATTACGTTTCCTAACTCATACTTACTATACTTTACAATTCTTACACTTACTCATTGTTTACTCACTCTTCATTACTTTAAGTTTATTTCCTTACTTAACAATGGTGTGCTTATATATATATATATACTTATTATAATATAATAATTTTTTTTTGTATGACTCGACCGACCTTACCCAGGTTGGACCCAAGGTCGGTCGAAGTCAGTAGGGTAATACGCTGGAAAATTTCAGGCCCGACCGACCTTGCAAGTCCATCCCAAGGTCGGTCCGTTCCAGTGTGTTTTGGTTTCGACATTCTGGACTCGACCGACCTTGCAAGTCCGGTCCCAAGGTCGGTCCATTCCAGTAGGTTTCATTACGGGGAAATTTTTGGCTGACCGACCTTGCAAGTCCGGTCGCAAGGTCGGTCCATTCCAGTAGGTTTCCGTCTTTGCAAATCGGGGCTCGACCGAGCTTGCAAGTCCGGTCCCAAGGTCGGTCCAGTCCAGTAATTGCATTTTTATTTCTGTTTTCAGTCCTTTCTTTTACCCATTACTTCCCCATTGTTCCTACACTTAATCCCACATGTTTTAACACTAATTAAGCCTCCTAATACACCTTAGTTCATCCATCAACTCATTACCCATTTCTATACTAATTTACACCCTTATTTCCTAAATCTCATTTCAGCACTTACACTACTCTTCCTTAGTTGCATTTTGCTACAGATTTTGATTCTCACCTTCTCCATCTATAGCTCACCCTTCTAATGCTATTCTCAAGGCTTATAATGCATTACACACCTCTCCTAACCTACCCCTTAACTAGCTCCTTATAAAATCTGTTTTCAAAGTGTATTGTCTACCTAGTTAAACTCTTAATTGTCTCTAGTTCCTAGGTAAAATTTGCTATAGTCTCCCCTATATTTCTACATCTCACCACATGCTTTAGCTCACAAACACTACCCATTTCACCTGTTTATCAATCACAACAATATACCAAACTTGCCAACACAATACTAACCATTCAACACTCAATAAATTCCTACACATTCCCTTTTCTTTCCTTAAGATTTATACAAGTTTTTGATCAACTTTTGAAGCTTTAAAACATTTAAGTTCTCTTACACATTACACTACTACTCATTACTAGTTCCAATACACTTAAAAGCTACTAAAATCTGTTACATAAAACATTTACAAGACTACACAAGTGAGCATAATTTACCTTGTTCTTCTTCTAGTTTTTCTTTTCTTCTCCTTTCTTCTTCCTTCCTCTTTCTTTTCTTTCCCACCGGTTTGTAGATTAAATTCTCTAACTCTACAGCCCATCAATACACACCACCATTTCAATACAAAAACTAACCCTTAACCATCTTCAAAGCTTAAGGTATGTTTTAGGGTTTAGGAAATTGCATTACCTTGCAAGTGAATGGGTGAAGCTTGGAACAGCACAAGAGCAAGGTTTCTACTCCTCCAAAGATGCAAAAATCGGCTAGGATACAAGGGAACAAGGAGTTCAAAACTTGAAATCTTTATTTTGCAAATGAGAGCAAGAAAAGGTAGTGTTTTTGGATTTCTTTTTACCTTAAACCAAAGGGGTGAAGGAGGGGCTTCTAATGGTGGTCTTCAAGCTCCAAAGCAAGAACACCCATGGAAATGCTTGTTTTCGAATTTTGAAAGGAGAGTAGTGTTCTTCTTGATGAGAGGAACCCAATGGTATAATTTTTGTAATTTTTGGTGAAGGTTTAAGGGGTTAACAAGAGGAGAGAAGTGGGGGTTTGTGTTGGTTTGCTCAATTCTCCATTGTTATCGCCCAAGGAGGAAGAAAGTAAATGAGAGAGTGAGTGAGGGGGCTGTACGTGAGTGAAGGAGATGAGGGAGTAGGAGAGAGAGTGGTAAGGTAAGAGTTCACTTTGTTTTTTTAATTTCTTTGTCTTTTGTACATAGAAGAGAGTTAAGAGAGGGTGTGAGAGAGGGCATAAAATCGGCCCCTACAGCACACACACACAGATTTACATTTTAATTTTCAATAGTGGACACACTAGTTTGAGTTATTTATGCGTTTACCCCACAACTTCCCATTTTTGACAGTTTTTACTATTTTCTCATTTTATTGATTTTATTGGTTCTAGACTTTCACTAATGTTCATTAATGACTATTTGGTTGACCAAAATTGTCATGAGTCTATTTGACCCGCTTAAAGTCACGTTTTCCCGGTTTCCTCGAAAAACGCGCTTTAAGGTTCGTTAGTGTTTTTAATCCATTTTAAAGATCCATTTTCTTCGGGATTTGTTCCCTCATGATTATTTAGACATAATTAAGCTTCTAAAATACCTATTAGTCTAATTAATCATTATTTTTAAATACGGGGTATTTCATGGTCCAATTTAAAATTCATTTTGGGCTTGATCCATTAACTAGCCAAACCAGGTTTAATACATGTGATTCTAGAAGCCCATTAGGTTACCCGTTTAATTTATGGACATGTATGTCCAGTTAAGGTTCTGTGGGTCTCTTTAGAAAAGCCATAGGACCACTCACAGATGTTACTCACATTAAGGTCGTAGTACCCGAGGGTCGTAGTACCTGTTTGTGGGGATATCTCTCCTAAAAAAAACTCTCCAAAACAACCCATAATGATAAGAATAAAATTCACAACCAACGGTCCAATTGAAAATCCACAAGAACAAATTCTACTTTGAAATCAGACAAAAATAAGATCCATTTTCGGCCCATTCTGAAACTCAATTTCAAGGCCTAATTTTGGCCTAGTTTCGAGACCCAATTTTGACCCAATTTCGAGGCACAATTTTGGCCCAATTCTGAAGCCCGATTTTGAGGCCCATACTAGCCCACATTTCAAACCAAGCTTGACCAATTCAAGGTCCAGCCCAATTTCACTTCAAATTTTCAACCAGCCCAATCTCACTCCAAAACTCAATCCAATTTTAGCTTTTATTCAATCCAATCTCAACTCAATTCCAATTCAACTTCAGTTCAAATCCAATTTAATTTCAATCCAACTTTAATTCAATTCAAGTTCAACTGCACTCCAATTTCAACCAACCTAATTCATTTCAAATTCAACCCAATTCAAACCCAGCTCATTTCAATTCATTACAATTTAGTCCAATCTCATTCAGTTCACATTCAAAATCCATTTCAAACTCAACTTGTAAATCCTATTCAAAAATCCAAAAATCCAAAAACACTCCTCAGTATTCAGCTTTAATTCAAAAATCCCAAAAAAATCTTCTTTCTCAAATTTTGAACAAATCATTTTATTCAAATCTCACCAGGTTTTCAAAGGAATCATTTTGTGAAATTTTAAAGGAAAAACTCTTCTCACATCACAAAAAACTCTTCTCAAGTGCAGAAAGTTCTTCTCACATATACAGAAAGTTTTCTCCTAAAAATATTTTACAAAATCAATGTTTCTTCATCGAGAATTCCGAATAACTTCAAAAGTCTTCCAACTCAGTTTTTGAACTCAAAACTAAACCATTTTCAGGGAACATGGGATGTCTAACACCTTCAAAGAACGTTTTCTTCCTAGTTAGGCATCACTTGTCTCCTTCCTAAACAAAAATCGAGGCGGGGCACTGGGGTCATAACCTCCCTTGTCGCAGTCTGGATCTCTTTAGGCGGGGCTTAGGTGACAAACCTCCCCTAATTGCAGCCTAGTTTTTTACAAGCGGGGTGCTAGGGAAGTACGGCCTTCCTAGTTGCAGCCGGGATTTTAGAATCGTCTAACTCTCTCTCCCCTCAATTTCAATGTTTTCGGTTTTTAATGTTTTAAAACCCGGGAGTTAGAGACGTTATTAGGGTCCGACCGAGAACATCTCATTCATGGTGTTTCTCTCTGAATCCTTTTTTCAACATAAATTCATTGCCCCATCTTTCGAGCCTCAACACTTTCCATTAATTGAGTCTCGTGTTCGAGGGGGTACATAGGGTAATCCCACGGGATTATCCACCCTTTTACAACAAAAAATGATTTTTCGATTTTAGAAAACTTTAAAAGAGACAATTCTTAATAAACCAATCCAACCCTTCCCATAGAACCTCACGTCATATAAGCGCTCCTCAATCCTTCTCTAAACAAACACCAAGTCACATAGGACCTCCGATTCTCGAATACTCCCGAACAACCTTAGTCATCTGAAACCCGAAACATTTTCAAAACCCGAATACCTGTAAACCAAACATACTCTTTCATACTCAATCATCCTGAAAACCTGAACTCCTCTTTAACACCTTTGGCTTCACAAAACACCTCAAAAAAAACTGACCACTTCAAAATTTGAACCTCACGAACCCGGGAAACTCTTCAACTCCAGCAAATGATCCAAACACCCCTTAACTCCACAAAAATGACCAAAATGCCCTTATAGCATTCTCTTAGCCCCGCGAAAGCCGAGACAAACTCAAACCCCTCGAAAAAATCAAAACCTCTAAACACTTCAACCAATCCCACCAAACCAACTGCAAGACCAGCCTATTCTTCAACTCTTCGAAATCATCCTTTCCTCACTCCACACTCAATCATATCCTTTGGCTTTAAATGAATCTCTCTAAACGGTTTTGAAAGAAGGTATTCCTGACAATTGGAGACCGAGGTTTCCTCGGGCACCAATCCAAAGTCGTGGTCGTTGCCACTTCTAAGGAGTGTAACCCAGTGCGATCCCACACAGAATCTCTGAAATGACCAGATAACTCATATCCATTTGCAAATCACAGAGTCAATAAACGGTTCTTAGAACCCTTCTCCCTCCTTCCTAGTTATCATAGGTCAAACTAGGTGGCAACTCTAGTCAATTCCGCCCTTAGGGCATAAGTCCGCGTGGAGCCCATCGAGAGCGGGTGTAGTGCACACTTACACTCCCCTTTATGCTTTCTTGGAAAGACGGACGATTTAGTAGGTATTTGAGGGATGCCAGAATAACGGGTTTTCACCCTCCACAGAATGGAAATTTTAGGATCTAGGATTCTCAGTCAGACCATTTAGATAGACCCCCCTCATACCGAAAAGTCACCCTCCACACGGACCACGCACAACTAATTGTCGTGTGAGCATGCGGTTGATTATATTTAAATCATGCATGAAAAAATATAAACACACATTATAAACAACAGGTAGTCAACACAGAAACACGGTTATCAAGTATAACACATTAACGTTTACTAAATCACTTTACTTGGTCTTTAGACCATGAAGGTTTTTCCTTCAAGGGCTCCATTCTTATTGGTTAACACTTACCCGTCTATTAAGGTTACACATACTTACTTCTTATAATAACGTGGGGTTTGGTATCGGTAATCAATGTACTCAACACAACAACATACAGCACACTTTAACATACACACAACATGGCTCAGGAAGAGTCTCGTGAGGAGTCGGACCGAAATATGGGTTAGCCAACTTATTAGAGCCTAGAGAATATTTTTGTTCTCGTGTTGAGCTCATCACATAATAACTTATTGTTCGTCTTAGAGAACATATATTTTACTTAAGATGTGTCGGTTATAATATAGATCCGAACACACTGTACACATTTACTTTACTTAGATGTGTCGGCCAAAATATAGGCCCGATCACATCATACACATATCCCCTAGCCCCGAATAATAGTTAAGGTAGGAGAGCCAGCTATATGCTCATGGAAGGTTGAATTCCAAGAAGGAAAACAACCGAACAAGGGAGAGAGTTGCATCAAATATAGATATCAACTCCCATACATACGCGCGCGACTGGACACCCGGATTCCTCACCCCCCCAATTATACGTTACTTAGAAGTTCCCTTATGGAACTTATCACATCATGACACCATATGGTGTTACAACTTAGTTAAACACACAAGGGAGGTAACATACCATTCGACATACATGAACAACAACAATCGTTAAATAATGACATACTCAAAAGGGCAACACACATCACACACAACTACATTATACAACTAACGCACAGATATCCATAGTTAGAACGTTCCCGTAGGTTGGGACGTTTAAATCCGAATACTAATCTCTTATGTGATCCTAAGGTCAGTTAACTACAGTTTAACACATATTCGAGGTTAAACGGTATCGAAACAAAGTACACCACATAGTTGAATTACTGTAAACTTATTTCATGCTTTATCTTGCAAGGTGGCAAACATTCAGAAAATCAAGTTAGCATACAAGCCGGTGTAACCCGGTAGGACACAGGTTGCAAGAAAACCATACCTTACACCATGGGTTACTCTACCGTGTCCCCGAGGATTTACTTCAACGCGTCATCTCACGCTCCCCGGGTAGTTTCCGAACAACTGGTATTATTTCAAATGTTTTTATTAACATCATGATCATACGGTATGTAAGCTTCTATTACTCCCGTACTTAACCCCGTTGTCCCGTTATCCTTAACTTACTTATGTGATCTTAAGTTCAGAACTTACACATTCACTCTCACACTTGTTTATACTTCCAATGCTCTTTAAAAGTCACCAAACAAGGCCTAATCATCATCTAAAACCATTCCCAATCAATTCCCCATCATAACAACACTTAAAAACACATTCTGGAGCATTTTTGAACTGGTCCGGGTTTGTGTCCGGGGTTACAAACCCGGACCAATCCCGGAAAAACCATTCTGCCTTGTTTTTGCATTGGTCCGGGTTTATGTACCGGGATACAAACCCGGACCACATGCTAGGATGTGTTTCTGGCACGTTTTTGAGGTGGTCCGGGTTTGTGTACTTGTTTACAAACCCAGACCATGTTTGTAGGTGTTTAAATTGACAGTTTTTGACCTCTTTTCAACCCCTAATTCACCTCCAATCATTCCCTAAACTTTTCACATGTTTTCTACATGTTTAAACACACTAAAACACTCCTTAAATACTCCTCAAATCATGGGTCAAATCCTTACCCAACTCCTTGCTAAATTTCTACAAACTTTCATTCTCACATTTGCATTTTGCACACTTGTGCATTTCTAAACTACCTCTTGACATTTTACACTTCTCCTCTCAACCATTTTACCATTCTCATTCCCTCAAGACAATGCACTTCTAACACCCAAGTTCATTCATTGTTTCACAAGCCAATCACCCTAGTTCATCACTTAGCAAAATTCATGACTTTTCCACCCATTTGTGCTACAGATTTTTACTCACTTAATCCAAGCCTTACACCCACATCATAGGGTACTTATCTAACCCAACTGAACCTCTTACAACACTTAGTTAATCCTTGGTCATTCCTCTCTCATGATATCTCTAAAATCATCATAACTTCTACCAAACTTTTGCCATAACCTCCCCACAATACTAGCATTGCCCAAAGCATCATTTCTCACTTTCTAACCAATTCAACTAGCCACATCCATAAGGATCCTACCAGCACACAAGGAATCATTCAAATCTCATCAACTCCACATAATGCACTAAACATAACCAATTGGCTCCAAGGCCCTTAATTCAAAACACCACTCACCATAGCACCAAACATTAAACATCATCACAAAATTTCCTCTTATATTCACTAAACACATTTCTAACACAATTTTTGATTCATTCAATTTAAATTACTCAACCCAAACTTTTAAAAACATTAAGATGGTTCTTAAGGTAGATTTCTTACCTTAAGCCCATAGATTTCTCTTTTACTCCTCCTTCTTCTCTTCTATTGATTTTTGGTCATGGGCATTATCATTGCCACCACACTAAACCAATAACCACCCATGTCTAATAAGCATCAAAAGGATACTTAACTTCTAGGATTAACCCTAGATTACAAGGAAAGGTTTAAACTACAAAATGAGGGAATTACCTTCTCATTTCAAAATGTAATGTCTTGGCAATGGAACAAGGTAAGCTCCAACACTCTTGAATGCAAAAAAATGGCTAGAAAGGAGAAGGAAAAGAGCTCACAAATCTGGAAAAATCGGCTACAAGAAGAAATGAAGAAAAGATGGGATTTCTTTGAATTTTCTTACCTTAAGGCAAAGAGGAGATGTTCTAGCCCTTAAAATGGACTTATTCCCTTCAATTTAAGCTACATACATGGAGATGAATTTGAGAGTTTGGGGCTTTTGAAGGGTGGAAAAGAATGCCCAAGACTAGAGGAGCAAGATGGTATGTTTATTTTTCGGTTTTGAGCTTGTTTAGAGGTGGAAAATGGAAGATGAAGATGGAGCTGGTTGGAGCTTCTTGAAATCGCCATTGAAGAAGGGAGTGAGTAGAGAGAATGTGCTGGTGGGGAAGGAAATCATAAGAAGGGGAGAATAGAGGAAAGAGAAATGTGAGAGAGAGAAATAAAGTAAGTTATTTTTTGCTTTTGTCCTTTAGTGAACAAAAGTGAAATAAAGTATAAGAGAGGGAGGGGGAAAAACGTGACTCATAAGGAGAAGGGGGGAATCAGACTTTAATTTTTACAAATAAAGGAGGGTACTTTACTCTTATTACAATTTACACCCCATAAGTTCCCGGTTTTTACACTATTCACTAATCCGGGCTCGTTTTCTGGATTTTTCTCGTTTCTTTAATTTTAATGGTTCTTAAGGTCCAATTCATGTTTAGTTACAGTTTTATGACCAACTATAATTTTTACGGGGTCATTTAACTGTTTAAAGTCACGTTTTCGGGTTTTCTCGAAAAACGTGCCTTAAGACTTCGTTAGTGTTTTAACGCATTATTTGAATCCGTTTTCTTCCGGAATTTTTCCCACATGTTCTTAGTGTGTATTTAGTGAAGGTTATATACCTCCTAAAATAAATAAATACGTGTTTTCACGTTTTGCCCGTTTCGCGTGTTTTCTTATTTCTTTTGGTTTCTCGTCCTTCACTAAAGTTCTTAAGGACTTAATTAGCCTTAGAATATCATAATCACACAATTATTTAACACATTAAGGTTTGGGGTATTTCATATTATTTTTAAGAAAAATAAATCAAATGTTTAAGACAAGTAAATCTTATGTTTAAAGTGAATCTTAATACAAACTTATACAAGAATAATATGAACCTTTCATTTATTGAAAAGCGAGTTTTTCGTTTAAGAAAAGTGAATCTTATGTTTACGAAAATGAGTCTAATGTTTAAGAAAAGCGAATCTTACCACAAACTTATGGGAGAACCTTTCATTTATTGAAAAGTGAATCAGATATTTAATAAACGTGAATCTTATGTTTAATAAAAGTGAATCTTACCACAAACATATGCGAGAACAATATGAACCTTTCATTTATTGAAAAGTGAATTTTTTGTTTAGTAAAAGTTAATCAAATGTTTAAGAAAAATGAATCTTATGTTTAGGATAAGTGAATATTATTTCTAAGAAAGTGAATCTTATGTTTAAAAAGTGAATCTTAATACAACTTATGTGAAATCAATATGAACCTTTCATTTATAGAAAAGTGAATCTTTCATTTATAGAAAAGTGAATCTTTCATTTAAGAAAAATAAATCTTATGTTTAAGAAAAGTGGATTTTTAGTTTAGGAAAAGTGAATCTTACCACAAAATTATCTAAAAACAGTATGAACCTTTCAACTATTAAAAGTGAATCATCTGTTTATGAACACTGAATCTTAGGTTTTGAAAAAGTGAATCTTATATTTCAGAAAAGTAAACCTTCCACATTAAACAATATGAACCTTTATTGTTGAAAGTGAATCCTTTGTTTGAGAAAAATGAATCTTATGTTTTTGAAAAGTGAATCTTATGTTTATGAAAATTGAATCTTACCACAAACTCATGCGAGAACAATATGAACCTTTCATTTATTGAAAGTGAATCTTATGTTTTAGAAAAGTGAATCTTATGTTTTTGAAATGTGAATCTTATGTTAAAGAAAAGTAATTTTTTTGTTTAATAAACTTGCATCTTACCACAAACTTATGTGAGAATAATATTGTAATGGTATAGAATATACCATGACTAAAAGACCTGCTACCGGAAGGCCTGCTACCGGAAGACCTGCTACCGGAAGGGCTGGTACCTGAAAGAACGCTACCGGTAGGATTGTTACCTGAAGAGTCTAGTGGAAGGATTTCTATTGGTAAAACTACTACGAGAAGGCTACCGGAGAGATTACTACTGGAAAGGTCTACCGGTAGGATTGCTACCTAAAGGATCTCTACCAGTAGGATTGAAATACCCCAAACCTTGATATGTTGTTTAAATGTTAAAATATGATATTTAAAGGCTAAAAAGTGCCTTAGAAACATTAGTGAACAATTTAAACCATAGTAAACACAATAAGCACTAAGACACAGTTGAAGCAAAAACATGCTCTAAGCTTGGAGTGAACTTGGTTAGGACCCAAAGAGCCTACCAAGACTTTATAAAATTCAATTATGACTTAATAAGGCTAATTAAGTCCTTAGGAAACTTTGGTAGACAATTAAACCAAACAAAACACAAATAAATACCTTAAAGCCAATATGGGCGAAAATGTGCTAAGCTTGGGATAAGTTTGGTTAAGACCTAATAAGCTTACCAAGACCTTATTTATATGTTAATGAACATATTAAATCAATTACTAAAGAAAACCAAGCTTGAAAACAAGCTAAAAACAAAATGTGCTTTAAGGAGCCTTAAAGCACATTTCTGAAAAATTGTCTTGTAAATGAGTTTTGAGTGGCTAAATGTCCATCATTACTCTTTAATCAAATGTGTACTACTTAGTATCACATTAGGAAGTCTAGATCAATGGGAAATCAAAAATTTCACAAATATGTGCCTTAGTTTGTGAATAGTGCTCAAATAGTGCTAGTTTAAGTCATAAGTCAACATAAGTTGTTTAGATGGTCAACAAAGACCATATATATCTCTAATATGTAAGGGGCCACGGTTTTAGTGGTGTGAGTCATCACACTTGGCTAGCCAATTAAAGAAAGAAAGAAAAGTAAGTAAAAGGGTTACTTTTGCTTTATAACTTAAATATCTCCAAAACGTACCTCTCTCCTCACTTTCTCTTCTTTTCTTTTTGATTCCCACCATCTCCAACCTCATCCTCCCTACTCCATTCTCGTTTTGCTACAGCAAGTATCCATTCTCCATCTTTGAATGCTTGTAACTTATGACTCCATGCTCCAAAATCAATTTCAAGACTACATTTGTCTTAGTTAGAGTGAGCTCTTCATTTCCCTCTTTTCAAATCTTCAAGGACTCAATTTTGGTGCCATGGAGATTCACCATTGAAGGAGCTTGAGCTCATATTTCCATGCCTTCTCATTCTCCTTTGTTTCAAGGTAAGGAAAATCAAAGAAAATCCAAGTTCCCATCATTATCTTTGTATAGCCGAAAAT
Source organism: Limonium bicolor (assembly GCA_023374045.1). Taxonomy (NCBI): domain Eukaryota; kingdom Viridiplantae; phylum Streptophyta; class Magnoliopsida; order Caryophyllales; family Plumbaginaceae; genus Limonium; species Limonium bicolor. Next base: position 173,884,037 of record CM041779.1, on the reverse strand, counting down.
TCACCTTACAATGGTACCTTGTCTTGCTATTTTCTTAGCTTAATTCAATCTTCAAGGGACTAGGAGGAGTCCTATCTTGCCACTTAACCAAGCTCTCTTTCAAATTCCAAAGGTAATCATCAAATTTTAGTGTTTTAAGACACTTATGTAAACCTAGGGTTTAATTATGAGTTTGAGTATTAAACTTAATACTCATTACCCTTATATGTGTATTGGTTAGAAGGTTGACAAGTGATAAAATCTCCTTGCCGATTTTCAATCAAGAAAAACAAGAGAAAACAAGTGAGAAAGCTTGGAAAATAAAGAGGTAAATGACCTCTCTTAATGTGGTTTTATGTACTAGGGAATTGAGCTATATTCGCACTAGTACAAAAAACGCCTATTTTGGCGCCCCTATTTCGGCGGTTGTAACAACATCCGTTGAAATAGGTGCCCCGAAAATTCTATGTCTAAAAAAAGGCACCTATTTCGGCGGTTCCTAGCTAGGAACCGCCGAAATAGGTGCCTTTTTTTAGACATAAAATTTTTGGAAGCCTATTTTCCCGTTTTTTTTTTTTGAAAAAATTCGGTCGGCGGGAAAATTTCAGCCTATTTCGGCGGTTCCTAGCCAGGAACCGCCGAAATAGGTGCCTTTTTTAAACTAAAATTTTTGGAAGCCTATTTTCCCGGGTTTTTTTTTTCAAAAAATTCGGACAGAGGGAAAATTTCAGCCTATTTCGGCGGTTCCTAGCTAGGAACCGCCGAAATAGGTGCCTTTTTTTAGACATAAAATTTTCGGAAGCCTGTTTTCCCATTTTTTTTTTCAAAAAATTCGGACCGCGGGAAAATTTCAGCCTATTTCGGCGGTTCCTAGCTAGGAACCGCCGAAATAGGTGCCTTTTTTTAGACATAAAATTTTCGGAAGCCTGTTTTCCCGGTTTTTTTTTTCAAAAAATTCGGACCGCAGGAAAATATCAGTCTATTTCGGCGGTTCCTAGCTAACAACTGCCGAAATAGACTTTATTTCATTATATATATCGCAACTGCTCTTCATCTCTCTCCTCTCACGGTAATTTTGCAACTCTAACTGGCGAATGTACTTGCTAAACGCTCCTCTCTGCATCTCGCTCACTAGATTGAAAACGGGTTGAAGTAGTTCATTCTAGAACCGGTAATATACTCGAACTTATCTTTTTCTCATTGGAGAACAAGCTACATACATGCTCTGCGTCTTTCATTCTCTTGGTTTTGTCTACGCATCTCTTCATTCTCTTCTTGTGTCTACGCCTATGTAGTGACAAATCACTGAAACGCTGCATCTCACTCACTAGATTGAAGACGGTGCTGAAGTAGTTCATTCTGGATCCGGCAATATACTCAAACTTATATTTTCTTTTTGGAGAACAAGAAACATACATGTTTTGCGCCTATTTATTCTCTTCTTTGTGTTTGTGTCTCTTTATTCTCTTCTAGTGTCTGCGCCACTACAATCTCTTCACACTCACGGTGATTTTGCAAGGTGAACAAGAACCTTACATGCTCTGTGCCACTGTTCATTCTCTTGCGTTTGCGCCTCTACAGAGATGCAAAACTGTTGCATCTCGCTCCCAAGAAAGAAGACGATGCAGCTAATTTTTTTTATTTTTTTTAAAATACCTATGGCGGCGGTTGTTAGCTAGGAACCGCCACCATAGGTGTGTTTTTTTTTTGAAAACCACCTATGGGGGCGGTTCCTAGCTACAACCGCCGCCATAGGTGGTTGTTTTTTCAAAAAAAACAACCACCTATGGCGGCGGTTGTAGCTAGGAACCGCCACCATAGGTGTTCTATCTCGGCGGTTGTACAACCGCCGAGATAGGGTCTCATCCCTATTTCGGCGGTCTCCATTTCGGCGGTTCTAGAACCGCCAAAATAGACCTTTTACAACCGCCGAAATAGGCCCTTTTTGTACTAGTGTTGCTTAATAAATAACCTAAAGAGCCAATGGTAAATGAGCTAGAAAACTATCCACAAGTTGGACTAAAAAGACATGGGAGCTTTGTTGTGTGTATTTGCAGGTTGGAGGCATTTAAATGTGGGAAATTCAGTGTTTAAGGTTTATGCAATTTAAGGGCCTAAGTGCCAAGCAATTTAAGTTTGTGCACTATATTGTGATGTAGTGTTGTCTAAAGGTTTAGTTGTGTGTAAAGAACATCTCTTGTGAAGATGGATATCTTTGGTGGTTAAGGGATGAAAAACAATATGTTTGTGTGTAAGGAATGTGTATTAAGAGATTTAGTGTTCTTGGTTGTATAATGGTGGAAAAACTATGTGTTTTGGTGTAAGGTGATACAAGAGAAGCGATGGCGAAAATTTAGTTGATAAACAAAGGAAGTATAATACCTTGTGAAGGATTAAGTATGAACTTGTGGGAAAGACTTGAGGAGTTTGTGTAAAGGAAGTGATGAGGATGCAAAATGATGCTTAGGAGTGGTTATCATATTAAGAAGAAACACCTTGGTTAGTCTAAGTTGTAGGTATGCATTACCACCTAGAAACCCAAAGGAAAAATGTTGTACGTGTTAGGAATTTTTGTAAGAAATTGAGTAACAAGTTTGGTGATGATTAAGGAAGGTTTGGTGCATGTTTTAAGGTGTTTAAACATGTGGAAAGAGTGTGGAATAAGTGGGAAAAGATTGGGGTGAATTTGGAGTTCAAAATGAGGAGAAAAACACTTTTTAAAATGGGGTCTGCTGTGGACCGCCCCTGTGGGGAGGTCCAGCGCAGGAGAAGTAGTTTCTGTTGTGGACCACCCTGGGACCTCCCCAGAGGGGCGGACCAGACCAGAGAAGAAAAAAAAATGTGTTTAAGGCTTCTAATGATGGGGGATTGGATGGTGATGGCTTTAGATGATGTTTAGGCCTTGTTTGGTGACATGTAAAGGCCTTAAAATGTGTAAACAAGTGTTAGGAGGTTTGGCGAGTAAATGAGTGAGTGTTTAAGGACTTTAGAAGTAAGCTTGTACATGCATTTGGAGGATGTTATGTGAAGGTTTAAGTGTGCTAAATGATGTTAAAGCATACTAGGATATGTAAGGTGAAGTTTGGAGTCAAATAAGCATTTTTAAACAAGGGTCTGGAGCAGACCGACCTTGGGGACCGGACTTGCAAGGTCGGTCGGGCTTGAATTTTGTATACAGAATATGTCTCTGGAATAGACCGACCTTGTGGACCGGACTTGCAAGGTCGGTCGGGGTAGAATTTTTAAACGGTAAAAGTGTCTGGAATGGACCGACCTTGGGACCGGACTTGGCAAGGTCGGTCGAGGTGTAAATTTTCAAACCTGGATGTCACTGGAATGGACCGACCTTGGGTAAGGTCGGTCAGTAAGGTCGGTCGACCTAAAACTTGTAAAAAAAAAAAAACAAAGTGTGGCCTAGGTAGTTAACCCTAGGGAGGGTATAATGAAGGTAATCAAGGGTAAGTTAAGCATAAAACATGTCATATAATCATGAAAAATGCTTAGTAAACCGGAAGCTAAATAAGGTAATTAACCGACGTTATTAATCATGTTTAGGAACTACGTTTGGCGGGACTCGAACGCAGCAGGGACCAAGGTATGGTTTTCTTGCAACCTGTGTCCTACCGGATTACACCGGCTTGTATGCCAATGTGTTTTTCTGTATGTTTGCCACGTTGTAAGATAAAACATGTAATGAGTTTATAGTAATTCATTTATGTGGCGCGTTCAATTCTGATACCGTTTAACCTCGAGAGTGTTATACCTTAGCTAACTAAATCTAGGATCACATAAGAGAACGGTATCCGGATTTAACGACCCAAACCATGGGAACGTTCTAACCACGGCTATGCATGGGTTAATTGTGTGATGTTTGTGTGAGAATGTATGGACCTCCCTTGTGTGTTGAATCCAGTTGTAATACTGTATGGTGTATGGATGTGATAGGTTCCACAGTGGAGCCCTTAACTATGTTATATATATATATATATATATTATGGGGGGTGAGGAATCCGGTCGTTCTGGTCGCGCATTGTTTGGGAGTGGGTGTCCTTCTTAGCTTTACCCTCCTCTCTGTTATGGTTGTTTCCTCCACGGGTTACGATCTCCCATTAGCTTACTCCAAAGCTTAGCTATTCTGACTTATGATCGGTTTAGGGGGAACATGTGTTTGTGTGGTGTGTTCGGGGCACTATATCCGAACCATCTTAACTTAAGTTACTCGTCCGACTATTAGGACGGTAATGAGTGTTGTATAACGAGTTTATCATGAGGGTGACATCATTCTCTAGGCTCACAAGTGAATTAACTATGTTTGGGTCGGTTCCTAAGAGAACCGTTCCCGTTATGTTATGTGTTATTGTTGTACTGCAATTCCCATTGCGATGTTATGTTATGTGCACATTGAAACGTGAAAACTGTTGTTATGTGGTGTGTGTGGATCATGGATATGAATCCCAGTTTATAAAAGAGACGTTTATGGATACCCGATTATTGGGTAAGTGTCGTCTATTAAGGAAGTAGCTCCACTAGAGGAGAACCCTCTAGGGTTAATGAACACAATGAGTGACTTATCAAGTAAGGATGTGTTATCTGTTTGTTGAGCCCATTGTGGTGGAATGTTATGTGTTGTGTGTTATAGTTTACATGCATGATTCAAATATAATCAACGCATGCTAAGACGACAATTAGTTGTGCGTGGCCCGGTAGCATGCGGGCTGCGGGATTACCATACCAGCAAAGGTGCTGAGCCCCTGGGGGGCCACCCTTTCTTCTTTTCCTATTTCAGGTACAAGGAGCTGGAAGCCGTTCGAGAGTAGGACGGGGTAGTCATTTGTACATGGGTAGTCATTTAAGTTGTGTATGTTTAGTAGGTGTAGTAAGACCGAAACTATTATCGGCATTAGTTGGTAAAAACTCGGTACAGTTGGAATGTATATGTATAATGGTTGTTGTTAACGGAAAAGGATAGTCGCGTGTAGCTGCTTCGGAATCTAGTCCATCAGACTGATACAATGTATATGTATTAGCCTTGTTAGCCACGTGGGTGGCTAACGGCGTGTAACACCATTGAATTAAGTAATGTGTTGAGTTTAGTTTTCCGCTGCAGTTTGATGTTAAGTATACGGTTATAGTTGGGGTGTTACAAAAAGTGGTATCAGAGCGAAGTATCGCTCTGATGACTGAATTACCGAGCTTAGGAAGTACCGAGTTAGGATTTTAGTACTTTGGGTTAAGGGTTGAGTGATAGCGTGAGAGATACGCTAGTTAGGAATTACCAGTGTGTACTGAAACCTACTATATCCTTCCCGCCCTCCACAATCCCTGTTTTATAACTTGGGAAACAACGCCAGAGAGATGAAGTCCTCTCATACTCGGGAACCCGATCTGGCTGTTATTAAATACCTCTAAAGGTACGGAGAACCTGTCATACGGTAGACCGAAAACTGGGAATCCCGGAGACGGTTTCCATCTGAACAATGTTAACCGCATTTAATAGCGAAGAATGAAGAATCTTGTGTATAGAAGAATAGAATTTCCGGCAACCTGGGTCGACATGCCGAGCAGTCGAGAATAACCAGCTTGCAACGCACCGACCGTGCAACAGGCAAGAAGTGGATTAATGAAACCCGAGACGAGTGTCTACGGGACCATAGTTGTTAAATGATACACCAACGGTATACCAACCGACAAAGGAACTACAACGTAGTGCCGAAACAAGAGACAAGTCTCAGTGACCACGACAAATGCGTGGAACGGGCTACGAAGAAGATACGGTACTAAGTAAAAAGGGGTCTCCAAGAATGGGAGACACCCCAGTTAATGATTATCATGTGAATATAGTGAGAAGTCGCCCAGAGGATTTATTGTCAGACTGTAAGTCAAGTAAGGGCCAACAGGGCCACTGATAACAGTGCGGGTGAGAACAATACCGCAACCGGTGTGTGTTAACCGAGCCAGTTAGCATGGCGCACTTGCCATAGCAAGTGCTGCTATAACAGGGCTGTTCGGGAAATTTTTAACAAATACAAAGTACTTAGTAAAGTACCATGAAGTTAAGTGAGATCATCATGACCATGGAAGGGCTTGATAGCCTAACCTCTGTAATTGGAATGCACCAGTCAGCAGGAAGCTAGACTTGGTTAAGGCAAGAAGACGTTGTGAAACCATGAAAAAATTTTTCTTTCAAACTCAGATTTATTTCAAACTATTTTCTTTCAAACCAGATTTTCTTTCAAATATACATTTTTAACCTTCCTTTAAAACCAAACCAGTAAACTAAAGGGTAGGACAAGGATACAACAGTGGATAAACTTTCCCTCGATTAAGTTCGGGAAGCACGGAATGCATGTTGTCATAGGACAATATAAGGGGTTGACAACAGAATACTTCACCTAGGCGTGTGACGGACACTACGAGTGTACCAACTGTAATGTGGGACGACCGCACTCCGATAGGAGCTTGTGGGCCTGACAGACCTACTTATGGGTTAGTTGGGTAAGTATCAATGTATCAGCATGGTACCCCACATATGTATACGAGTAGAGTCCGGAACACGGGAAGTAGTCGACTCCATACTACAGTCAGCAGTAAAAGTCAAGCAAGAGCAACTAAAGTAAAGGAACTCAGTTAACTTAACGAGACTAAAGGAATTAGTGAATTCATTTCAAGGAAATGTTTAAGAGTCAGGAGGTGTGAAGTGCACTAACTATTATGTAAAGACATAGCATATGTCTTAAGGATCCCAGGGATAAACATGATAGCTAGAATGGTGACCCAGCATGTGCATGGCAAGCAGATGCCTAATGTGGACACATTAATGTGCAATGAACGGGATGAAACTCCCAGAATGAGTACCTACACTACCAGGAAATGTTGATCTTCACAGAAGAGGATAATAAGCCAGTTAAGAACGCAAACGGCGTGGCTAACTGAATATACCAATAAGTGTGAACCAGATGTAATGGCATAACTTAGCAACACCCAGGAGCAATCCTTGAAGGGTGTTCACATCAACGATAGTTTAACGAAATAACGTGACAGAAACACAAGGGTTGAAACTAACACCCAGTTTAGACATAAGTTGTCAAGAGACGGACTGACAATCCTAAGGGGCATCCCATGAAAGGAAACGTGATGCAACGACCTTGTCATGGAGCCCAATATGACGTCCAAACCATGTAATGTTGTACAGAGAAGTACATGTGTGTGGACAGCCTACAATGAGCGCAGCTCAAGGCAATAAGGCTTATAAGCCACAATCAAGATATGTAATATAAATTTAATCGATTGTAAAAGTTCATGTTATATAAGTAAGTAAAGCGGATAATGAACCACTGCTAAGAGAGTGGGGATACCTCTTAATATTGTGAGACCGCAACAGCGGTAGTTATGTGAACCAAGTTCAAAAATATGTTAAGGATGGGCGATATTATTATTGCGAGAGAGTAGTTAGTTTAAAGTAAAGCGCCGAGCTAAATAACGCCGGCTTGTGACTCGAGTGATCAACGCTCAAGGAGCATTCTGTAGTCATCCAAATGAATGACGAACCATAATATGAATGATGTAAGTATATGTGTGGAAGCTAATATGACAGTGAATACCATATAAGTTGATGTTATACAATGAGTAAGAGCACGGTGCGTAGCAAGCGACCGTTGTATAAGTGTTTCTAAATAATGATATGGCAGATAAGACCAGTTATGAATTAAATTCAGTGGTGATGCAAGGTAAGTGATGATAAACAGACTGGGCAATAAGCTAGTGGTTGGTGCTATGTGATAAGGAACTCAGTGTGGATTCCGTTGCTAATAAGATATTTACTATCAAGAGTTTACGCCTCTGCACTCTGTATGACTGAGTGTTTTGGTATTGCATTTGAACAGTAATGATCGAGTGCGATGGATAGGATTCTGGAAATGTTAATTATGGTGGAAACAGAAAGCGGCTTATAACGCCATAGTGACTGATGCATAGGAAATGCAAAGACATACCAATGAAAGAGTACTTGTACAGGACCAAATGTGGAGGCATGATTAAGAACAAGTGACTACAGTAGCACTAAATACCAAATATTGGTATGGAATATACCTCAAGTGTGGGAAATAACCGAGAGAGCACTACTCATTAGGTGGTAGCTCAACCTCAACCGAAAGTAAGTCAGAAGGAATCAAGTCAATCATTGTGAAACACGTAGCAGTATACACAGTAAATTATTATGGAAGTGGATAGAAAGTTTATAACTCACCGAATTCGCGCACGGTCAGAGATACCACGCATCGGTTGAGAAACCGTTATTACCAAGATAAGGTGATAATTGGGGATGTACAATACAGTAAGAAATAACGAATGGGGCAAACTAAGCTCTACAGTTATTAGAGTTGCGCGCAGAAACTAGTGAGCCAGCGATTCAAGTGTTGAATGTGCATAGTGAACAGGAGTGAATGGCTAATTATTAATGCCTAGAAGCCTCATAGGCCAGAACCAAAAACAGTTAAGAGTTAAAGCAAACTCCAATGAGAATTCTTGGGTTAGGGACTAAACCGCCAATTTGGTTAAGATCCTCTAACCAGAACACATTGTATCACAGACCGCGTGGAAGTTAAAACACTTCACGACGGCAGAACATTTTAAGCCAATGTTTAGTGACTGATTACGTGGGCGTAATTTGGTGTGTGTGTTACGTAAACATACGCATTCATTCATGGTTTAATTGTGGTAATTGCGCACAGAAGATGCGAATACCATTGTGATAAGTGTTTATTTGTTAACAGTTGTGTGTGATAGTACAAGTGTGGGGAGTAGAGAAACTCCCGGGGAACAAAACCCCGACAATGTATAAATGTGAAACTGTGTGTTGTATTTTGATAAAATATATGTGTAATATACAATATAGTGATTCATGAGAGGGTATGAAACCGACATAGAACCTAGTGAGAATAAGATTCCCTAGGTAGCTGGATTTAAGTGAATGGAGATAACTGATAGACGGAGTTCTATCCCTTGGAGATGTATGATCATGATTAGAATGATTAAAAAGATAGAAAATTGGAAATGAGTGATTTACTGATGCTTGAAATTGAAGTGGGAGGTGAAACTTGATTTTCATGAGATCAAGGGAAGCCGGACACAAATTGGGGTGGAAGGATAGTTCAACACTGATGATGATCACATCAGGGTTGGATGATTCTTGAAGCTCCCTATAAGTGGTCACAAATAACCACGCTAAGAAAAGAAGCAAAGAGCATAAGTTGGACTTGGAGTTGTATGTGTTTTCAAAAGGATTTTTAATTGGTGTTTTCAAAACAGTCGGTTAACATTTGAAATAAAGGATTCTCTTATACTTAACCTAGTAAAGAATATTTTTGTAGTACTTGCTCACGAGCCGAGGACGCATGAGCCTTTGTCTTCGGACCGGTGACATGAGAAGTATATATGTTAAAGATTAAGTGATTGTTTTGATCTCCCAAAGGGACGGGGACCAGAAGGTGTCCATCGCGACCGGGTTCTACGGGATCACAGTGTATATAAAAGATATTTTTGGTTGATATACATGCTAAGACATGTTGTGTGGTATGTGCAATAAATATTATTTCTGACCTTGAGTCCTAATGTGGTTGAGTTACGAAAATTGTTATGTTACCTAGACCTATGAGTCTAAATGTTGTTATGTTACCCAGACCTAAGAGTTTGAGGGTTGTTTTGTAAGTGTAAATGTTGTTAAGATACCCGGACCGTTGAGTCCGAGGTTATCATGTAAGTATGTTATGTTATGTTATGTATGGATGTGGATATGTTGCCCAGACCGTTAAGTCCGAGGTTGTGATGTAAAGTATGTTAGTTAAGGAAGTTTTATTTTGCAAGTAATTCCCGTATTCTAGTCTAATAATGCATAGGAAATGTGAACTTCGAGGATGAAGTTCTTTCAAGGGGGGTAGATTGAAATACCCCAAACCTTGATATGTTGTTTAAATGTTAAACTATGATATTTAAAGTCTAAAAAGTGCCTTAGAAACATTAGTGAACAATTTAAACCATAGTAAACACAATAAGCACTAAAACACAGTTAAGCAAAAACATGCTCTAAGCTTGGAGTGAACTTGGTTAGGACCCAAAGAGCCTACCAAGACTTTATAACATTCAATATAGACTTAATAAGGCTAATTAAGTCCTTAGGAAACTTTGGTAGACAATTAAACCAAACAAAACACAAATAAATACTTAAAGCCAATATGGGCGAAAATGTGCTCTAAGATTGGGATAAGTTTGGTTAAGACCTAATAAGCTTACCAAGACCTTATTTATATGTTAATGAACATATTAAATCAATTACTAAAGAAAACCAAGCTTGAAAACAAGCTAAAACACAAAGTGCTTTAAGGAGCCTTAAAGCACATTTTTGAAAATTGTCTTGTAAAGTTTGAGTTTGAGTGGCTAAATGTCCATCATTACTCTTTAATAAACATGTGTATACTTAGTATCACATAGATAGGTCTAGATCAATGGGAAATCAAAAATTTCATAAATATGTGCCTTAGTTTGTGAATAGTGCTCAAATAGTGCTAGTTTAAGTCATAAGTCAACATAAGTTGTTTAGATGGTCAACAAAGACCAATATATCTCTAATATGTAAGGGGCCACGTTTTTAGTGGTGTGAGTCATCACACTTGGCTATCCATTAAAAGAAAGAAAGAAAAGTAAGTAAAAGGGTTAGTTTGCTTTATAACTTAAATATCTCCAAAACTTACCTCTCTCCTCACTTTCTCTTCTTTTTTTTTGATTCCCACCGTATAACCTCATCCTCCTTCTCCATTCTCGTTTTGCTACAGCAAGTAGCCATTCTCCATCTTTGAATGCTTGTAACTTATGACTTCATGCTCCAAAATCAATTTCAAGACTATTTGTCTTAGTTAGAGTGAGCTCTTCATTTCCCTCTTTTCAAATCTTCAAGGACTCAATTTTGGTGCCATGGAGATTCACCATTGAAGGAGCTTGAGCTCATATTTCCATGCCTTCTCATTTCCTTTGTTTCAAGGTAAGGAAAATCAAAGAAAATCCAAGTCCCATCAGTATCTTTGTATAGCCGAAAATTCACCTTACAATGGTGCCTTGTCTTGCTATTTCTTAGCTTAATTCAATCTTCAAGGTACTAGGAGGAGTCCTATCTTGCCACTTAACCAAGATCTCTTTCAAATTCCAAAGGTAATCATCAAATTTTAGTGTTTTAAGACACTTATGTAAACCTAGGGTTTAATTATGTGTTTGAGTATTAAACTTAATACTCATTGCCCTTATATGTGTATTGGTTAGAAGGTTGACAAGTGATAAATCTCCTTGCCGATTTTCAATCAAGAAAAACAAGAGAAAACAAGTGAGAAAGCTTGGAAAACAAAGAGGTAAATGACCTCTCTTAATGTGGTTTTATGTACTAGGGAATTGAACTATATTTGCTTAATAAATAACCTAAAGAGCCAATGGTAAATGAGCTAGAAAACTATCCACAAGTTGGACTAAAAAGACATGGGAGCCTTGTTGTGTGTATTTGCAGGTTAAAGGCATTTAAATGTGGGAAATTCAGTGTTTAAGGTTTATGCAATTTAAGGGCCTACCAAGCAATTTAAGTTTGTGCACTATATTGTGATGTAGTGTTGTCTAAAGGTTTATTTGTGTGTAAAGAACATCTCTTGTGAAGATGGATATCTTTGGTGGTTAAAGGATGAAAAACAATATGTTTGTGTAAGGAATGTGTATTAAGAGATTTAGTGTTCTTGGTTGTATAATGGTGGAAAAACTATGTGTTTTGGTGTAAGGTGATACAAGAGAAGCTATGGCGAAAATTTAGTTGATAAACAAAGGAAGTATAATACCTTGTGAAGGATTAAGTATGAACTTGTGGGAAAGACTTGAGGAGTTTGTGTAAAGGAAGTGATGAGGATGCAAAATGATGCTTAGGAGTGGTTATCATTGTAACACCCCATCTCGATCCAATCGTGGTTATCACAAACTTAACACCATATATACAAACTCTACAGCGGATTCAAATACATTCCAGGACCTTGCCACGGTCTGACTACAGAATATACCGAACATTAGTACATACTAATCTTAACCAAATGCATATCCTTCTTACAATCCCCTCACATCCTATACATATTACTAACTCAAAATGCCATACGAGTGTACATGCACAACTCGTAGGCCACACTTAACCCGTAACACTTGTACCCCTTCTTACTCTCGCGTCGGCCACCTCCTAACGTTCACCTGTGTAGTAAAAACAGCCCCCAAAGGGGGTCAGCACGAATGCTGGTACGATCCTCTCATGGCCCCCAAGCTAACGTGGCTACGACGACTAGTTGTTGATAGCATGGAGGTTGATTAGATGCACAGCATAATAGAAAGTGCAGTAAACAACAAACCAAATATGAACAATCAAAGTTCAAACATAATGAACGACTTAAATGTGTTCCCTTAATTAGAGAGTTAATTATTTAACTCCTTAAGTTATGTTCCCTCTAATCTTAGTCCATCCTTATCTTACCTCAATCTTAGTCTTATCTTAGTCTTAGAAACAACCAACCTTTAAAAAGGAATGGGTGTAGCTTATCTCAGTCTTATAATGCAAACCATCCTTTAAAAAGGAATGGTTGCAACTTATCTCAAACCTTATCTTAATCTTAGAATACAAACCACTCTTTAAATAGAGAAGATTGCATCTCACCTCAATGTTTATTTTTGTCGGGTCAAAAGCAACCCTAGCCAATGAGCTATTAACTCCATTGGTTGAATAAACAACTTATCTTATAATTTAGGATTTAGGTGATCCTACTGCACCATCTTAATGCCTCCTACCTTGGACTGTATGTCCAACGTAGCTGAGCCGGCAACCGACCCTAGGCAACAAGTCCGAAGACAAGTCCTTAAGCGGAAGTCGGATCTGCTATAGATACCGACCCCCTTTTCCTTAGCATGCATGACCAGAGTCAGTCCCGGGTTTCTCACTCCCCCCCTTAAGTTCCAGTTAGTAGAAGTCTCAAGACAATGTTTGTTGGTTAACCACTTTCGGTTTATAACAAACTAAAATTAGGGAGCGTTCCTTAGTCTCACTCAAATCCTTACTAAGCGTTGGTTAGTAAGTTCTCACGGTAAGTTGTGTTAGTTTTCAAACATCACACAACAACAATAAACATAATGTTCCGGTTGCATGCTTTATCTTGTTTAGTGAGCACACAAAAACAAATAGCACACAAGCCGAGGGACACCTCGTTAGCAAGCAGGTCACAAGAAGAACTGTACCGTTCACCGTTGGTCGTTCGGTTGCTTACTCTCTTCCGGAGTCCAAATACTCAAGCCCTAAAACATTGATTCAGTTTTAGGTTATTAATCACTTAACTTAATTCAACTTAATTAACTTACTTAACCCATAATGATTCCCCACCTAACACCTCTTAAGTTTAACAACTTATTCTTACAACTTAACCTTAAACTTTTAAGTTCACACTTAACTTAATCCCTTAGGTCTTTATACCTCTATTATCATTGCCCTCTTAATGGGGTACCACTAATACCTCTAAACTTTCTTAGGGTTTCTTTTTTTTTTACAGCTTAAGGCTCGACCGACCTTACCGACCGACCTTACCCAAGGTCGGTCCATTCCAGAACTCATTACCGTTTGAAAATTTCACCCCGACCGACCTTGCAAGTCCGGTCCCCAAGGTCGGTCCATTCCCGAGAGTTTCCCCGTGGGATATTTAAGCCCGACCGAACTTGCCAAGTTCGGTCGATTCCAGAGACTCAATTCGTACACAAAATACAAGCCTGACCGAACTTGTAAGTCCGGTCCCCAAGTTCGGTCGATTCCAGAAACTCTTTCCGGTAGTGTAAACTGAGCTCAACCGACCTTGCAGGTCCGGTCCCTAAGGTCGGTCGGCTCCAGAACCTTGTGTTCTAAATTCCTATTTGACTCCAAACTTCTCCACAAGTTCCCCCATGTGTCCTAATACCATCTAGGCACTTAAACTCACCTTAGAACTTCCACCAAACTCTCCAAAACAACTTCCAAAGATCTTCTTAAACATTTACTAAATTCTTACAAACACTCCTAACACTTATCATATAACTCCTTACATTTCCAACTTGTAACCTTACCAAAACTTCAACCAACCCAAGTGTTCCCTCCTTAACAGTTTGAGCACTTCATAAGAATCCTTTTCCATCTTCAGTTCATTCACTAAAACTTCCTCAAGTCATCTTGCATATCCATGCATAAATTCCTCTCTTTTCCATTTGTTGCTCATCAACCTAAACTCATAAATTTACCTATACATTTCTTGTCATCCTCTTAGCACCTTAACCTTCCTACGCCCTCCTTAGACATCTACATCTCATTTACTCACCATTCCCATGATCTTACACTCTTATACATTCCTAGTCAATTCCCTCGCCATTCGACAACATTCTCCTTCAATTTTTACTTCCATCACCTAAGTCTACTTATTACCATCTAAACTAAAACCTTATTGTTCCACTACTAGCATCATCACTACTTACACAAACTTCCCAAAACTTTCATTGACATATTCCCTAGTTCATACCTAAATCACCTTAAAGCATTATACACCTTCTCCTCCAAATTTGCACAAGTCTTACCATCCCCCTTACCATGACTTTGGTGTGTTCAATACATCCACCAATCCTCTAATTCTTCCTAGACAACTCTAGGTCATTCTCATCCTCAAGAACTCCTTAGTTAACTCATTTCCACTCAATTTCCTTTTAATGATCCCAAGTGAATCCTAGGGCATCTTAACTCACCACTACCACTTAAACACTTTGTTTTCTACTCAAATTTCGCCATAGCTTCTCTAGTACATTATCATTCCCAAATGCATTGTTTTTCCTCATTCAACCATCTCACACACATCAAGTTCTTTCTCACCATATTTTATCACCCAAACCAACTCATCCACAACAAACTCAATATATTGCAATAATCTTAAATTGCATAGCACTAAGGCTCTTAAATGACATGGCTCTTAGGCCCTTAAATAACTTAAACTTAAACACTGAATTTCCCACATATAAAAGCTTTCAACCTGCAAATACACCCATCAATCTCATAGTAATTATAATGCTCTTAAAATCCATCTTAAACTTATATTACTAACTCATTCCCATTGGCTCCTTAGTCACAAATTCACAAGCTTGTTTAAATTCTTTTTCCTAGGTTATATAACCCATTACATAATGTAAGCTTTAAGCTACATTAGTACTTATCTAAATACCATCCCTTAAACCTTAAACCACCATTAGGTAAGTAATTTACCTTGTTTTCTCAAGCTTATCTTAACTTCCTCCTTAGACCTTCTTCTTGAATGCATCTCGGCCACCATTTAAATTTCCCTTGCCAATGTTCTAATCAACATACATTGACTCTCATGAGTGCTAAACCATACACTAACCTTAAGGAGTAAACCCTAGGTTACAAATGTGTTTTAAGGTCTTAAAATGAATGTTTTACCTTGAAGTCTTAAGGTAGGCTTGGATATGAATCAAGAAGGACCTCCTCTAGCCCTTGGAGAATAGAATCAAGCTAGAACAATGGATAAAAACAAGGCTCCATGAGAAGGTAATTTTCGGACATGGTGAGGAAGTGATGGAAACATGATTTTTCTTACATTTTCTTTACCTTAAGGGAATGGAGAAGCTAATGAACTCTTCAAACTTGATTTTCCTCCATCAATGGAGTTTTCTCTTGGCACCGAAATGGAGCTTTGAAGGATTTGAAAAGATAGAAAGCTAGAGCTTGAGCTAACTAAGAATAATATGTGTTTAGTTTTTGATTTGGAGCTAAAATGAGTAAGTTGTTGACAAGGCAAGGTGAGGCAACAATGGAGCTTGTTCTCACGGTTTGAGAGGGTGAATAAAATGAAGAAAACCGTAGAAGAAGAGAATGAATGGAGAAGAGGAGAGAAGGTAGGCTAAAAGGTAAGATATTTACCTTAAAAGCAAATAGTACTTTTCCTTATTTTTCTTTTCTTTTCTTAAGTTGAATGACTCATGTGGTGACTCACCACCTAAAAACCGGCCACCCCCTTAATAATCAAGACATTTATGGTCTTGGTTGACCAATTAATTAGCTTATATTGACTTAATGCTAAACTAGCACTAATTGGTTACTATTCACAAATTAGTGCACATATTTCTGAAATTTTTGATTTCCCATTGATTTAGACTTCCTAATGTGATGCTAATTAGCACACATGTTGATTAAGATGTAATCATAGGCATTTAGCCACTCAAAACCCATTTCTAAGACAATTTCTCAAAAAGGTGCTTTAAGGAGTCTTAAAGCACATTTTATGTTTAAGCTTGTTTTTGAGCTTGGTTTTCTTTGGTAATAGATTTAAAATGTCCATTATCATATTAATAAGGTCTTATAATGGTATTTGGGTGCTAATCAAAGTCACTCCAAGCTTAGAGCACGTTTTTTTTGCCCAAATTGCCCTTAAGGCATTTTCTTGTGTTTTCCTTGGTTTAAATTGTCTACCAATCTTTCTAATGCATACTTTAGCCTTACTACATCATATATTGATGTTTACTTAGCATACTTAGGTTTGGGGTATTTCAATCATATTAAGAAGAAACACCTTGGTTAGTCTAAGTTGTAGGTATGCATTACCACCTAGAAACCGAAAGGAAAAATGTTGTAAGAGTTAGGAATTTTTGTAAGAAATTGAGTAACAAGTTTGGTGATGATTAAGGAAGTTTTGGTGCATGTTTTAAGGTGTTTAAACATGTGGAAAGAGTGTGGAATAAGTGGGAAAAGATTGGGGTGAATTTGGAGTTCAAAATGAGGAGAAAAACACTTTTTAAAATGGGGTCTGCTGTGGACCACCCCTAGGGACCGCCCCTGTGGGGAGGTCCAGCGCAGGAGAAGTAGTTTCTGTTGTGGACCGCCCCTGGGACCTCCCCAGAGGGGTGGACCAGACTAGAGAAGAAAAAAATGTGTTTAAGGCTTCTAATGATGGGGGATTGGATTGTGATGGCTTTAGATGATGTTTAGGCCTTGTTTGGTGACATGTAAAGGCCTTAAAATGTGTAAACAAGTGTTAGGAGGTTTGGCGAGTAAATGAGTGAGTGTTTAAGGACTTTAGAAGTAAGCTTGTACATGCATTTGGAGGATGTTATGTGAAGGTTTAAGTGTGCTAAATGATGTTAAAGCATACTAGGATATGTAAGGTGAAGTTTGGAGTCAAATAAGCATTTTTAAACAAGGGTCTAGAGCAGACCGACCTTGGGGACCGGACTTGCAAGGTCGGTCAGGCTTGAATTTTGTATACGGAATATGTCTCTGGAATAGACCGACCTTGTGGACCGGACTTGCAAGGTCGGTCGGGGTAGAATTTTTAAACGGTAAAAGTGTCTGGAATGGACCGACCTTGGGACCGGACTTGGCAAGGTCGGTCGAGGTGTAAATTTTCAAAACCTAGATGTCACTGGAATGGACCGACCTTGGGTAAGGTCGGTCGGTAAGGTCGGTCGACCTAAAACTTGTAAAAAAAACAAACAAAGTGTGGCCTAGGTAGTTAACCCTATGGGGGGTATAATGAAGGTAATCAAGGGTAAGTTTAAGCATAAAACATGTCATATAATCATGAAAAATGCTTAGTAAACCGGAAGCTAAATAAGGTAATTAACCGACGTTATTAATCATGTTTAGGAACTACGTTTGGCGGGACTCGAACGCAGCAGGGACCAAGGTATGGTTTTCTTGCAACCTGTGTCCTACCGGATTACACCGGCTTGTATGCCAATGTGTTTTTCTGTATGTTTGCCACGTTGTAAGATAAAACATGTAATGAGTTTATAGTAATTCATTTATGTGGCGTGTTCAATTCCGATACCGTTTTACCTCGAAAGTGTTATACCTTAGCTAACCAAATGTAGGATCACATAAGAGAACGGTATCCGGATTTAACGACCTAAACCATGGGAACGTTCTAACCACGGCTATGCGTGGGTTAATTGTGTGATGTTTGTGTGAGAATGTATGGACCTCCCTTGTGTGTTGAATCCAGTTGTAATACTGTATGGTGTATGGATGTGATAGGTTCCACAGTGGAGCCCTTAACTATGTTTATATATATATATATATATATATATATATATATAATATATATATATATATATATATATATATATATATATATATATATATGGGGGGTAAGGAATCCGGTCGTTCCGTTCGCGCGTTGTTTGGGAGTGGGTGTCCTTCTTAGCTTTACCCTCCTCTCTGTTATGGTTGTTTCCTCCACGGGTTACGATCTCCCATTAGCTTACTCCAAAGCTTAGCTATTCTGACTTATGATCGGTTTAGGGGGAACATGTGTTTGTGTGGTGTGTTCGGGGCACTATATCCGAACCATCTTAACTTAAGTTACTCGTCCGACTATTAGGACGGTAATGAGTGTTGTATAATGAGTTTATCATAAGGGTGACATCATTCTCTAGGCTCACAAGTGAATTAACTATGTTTGGGTCGGTTCCTAAGAGAATCGTTCCCGTTATGTTATGTGTTATTGTTGTACTGCAATTCCCATTGCGATGTTATGTTATGTGCACGTTGAAACGTGAAAAGTGTTGTTATGTGGTGTGTGTGGATCATGGATATGAATCCCAGTTTATAAAAGAGACGTTTATGGATAGCCCGATTATTGGGTAAGTGTCGTCTATTAAGGAAGTAGCTCCACTAGAGGAGAACCCTCTAGGGTTAATGAACACAATGAGTGACTTATCAAGTAAGGATGTGTTATCTGTTTGTTGAGCCCATTGCGGTGGAATGTTATGTGTTATGTGTTTATAGTTTACATGCATGATTCAAATATAATCAACCGTATGCTAAGACGACAATTAGTTGTGCGTGGCCCGGTAGCATGCGGGTTGCGGGATTACCATACCAGCAAAGATGCTGAGCCCCTGGGGGGCCACCCTTTCTTCTTTTCCTATTTCAGGTACAAGGAGCTGGAAGCCGTTCGAGAGTAGGACGGGGAGTCATTTGTACATGGGTAGTCATTTAAGTTGTGTATGTACAGTAGGTGTAGTAAGACCGAAACTGTTATCGGCATTAGTTGGTAAAAACTCGGTACAGTTGGAATGTATATGTATAATGGTTGTTGTTAATGGAAAGGGATAGTCGCGTGTAGATGCTCGGGAATCTAGTCCATCAGACCGATACAATGTATATGTATTAGCCTTGTTAGCCACGTGGGTGGCTAACGGCGTGTAACACCATTGAATTAAGTAATGTGTTGAGTTTAGTTTTCCGCTACAGTTTGATGTTAAGTGTACGGTTATAGTTGGGGTGTTACAAGGATTATTACCTGAAGGGTTGCCACCTGAAGTAAACAAGTCCAGTCTTGTGCCATGTGTACAAGCAAGTTAAGTACCAATTTCACTACCAAAAGTCTATAAATAGGGGCATGAGGGCTCATTTGTAGAGGGGGAGACACAAGTTAGAAGAGATAGAAAATACTTTCATGCTCTCTAGGTTTGTACTACCACATACTCACGAGATGAATGAAGATCTATCTAGAACTGGACGTAGGCCGTATTATTGGCGGAACCACTATACATCCTGGTGTGGAAATAGTGTTAGTGTGGAGCATCTTCTGTACTATTTCAAATATGAACCTTTCATTTATTGTAAGTGAATCCTTTGTGTTGAGCAAGATGAATAAGATTCACTTTTAAAATACTTAATATATACTCATTCCAAAAACATAAAATTTTATGTTTACAAAAACATATTCATTATGCATCCTGTTTTGAAGAGCACGAATTATGATGAACAATGGTATAATTTTTATTTTTATTTTGCACATACATTATGTAAGTTATAACACTCTAATTTTTGTTTTATCTACAAATAATAAAGACCACATTCACACAAAGGATTATAGAGAAAAAGAGCACATTCACACATGGGAGATGCGCGTATTTGTAGAGTTTAAGCATTATCTATTTCCTCTTCATTTTTTATTTCTCCAATAGATGCTCTCCACGTGTCCTGAAGCCACCTTCTACCCCGGCGCTAGCGCTAGCGTCTTCGTTCTATTTGGAGACAACTCACGTGACAGCGATAAATTAAAAATAGGGCATTTAAATCGAACAAGATGGGAAAAGCAAGCAGGCACTGTGTGAAGAAATTGGGAGTTCGAGTAGAGCACAAAGAGCATGCCACAAGAGAGAAAAGAGAGGAAAGGAAAAATAAAGGAGATGACGAAATAGAATAAGAAAAGAAGGATAATTTTCACCTCCATTGAAGCTCTTCTTCAACCTCTCATGGCTAATTCTTCCCTCTTCCTCATTTTTATGCTCTAATGCTTGAGTAGTCTCCTTGTACCTAGGGATGAAGATTTTGCCCCCAAAGGCCTAAAACTCCATTTTTGAACCTTGAATTTGTTTTAATGCTATATTTTAGTCCTTATGCTTTATGAAAGATAATTATTGAGTGTGTATAGCTTCTAAGCTTGTCGTTATGGAATATACGGGATTTGCTTAAGGTTTACTCAATTTATTATCATTGTGTTACATTGGCTGGCTTAATGTTGCTAATTAGTTTAACATTAGTATGGGTTTCTGTAGACGGGTTCTTGAAAGTAGAGATCTAAACCGTTGGAAGCTAAATCAATGTACTCGATTCTTAAGAAATTTAGATGAGACTACATTGCAACTTAAAGGGAACTTGTGTTTAATGCTTTCGATTGAACCAGGTACTTGAACTATCATTCGGGTTCCGACTAAATTGGTTAGGAATCATTGGCTAGGGTTTGGCTTCTAGTTAATCAAGTGTTCCCGTTGTTTAGCTATAAGTACTGGAATAAACAATGGATAGTAAAGGGTAAAGGTCAAAAATTCCATCTCGGGGTACATATATCTTAGTTCAGTAAGATTAGTTATATTCCTTTCTTTATCTTTGTTGCCATCAAACTAATTAGCTAGATAGTTGTGAATTTCCTGTGGATACAACCTTGTTGGACTACAATGATTAGGTTCACTACCCATTAGTTAGCAAGATATAGTCATTTATATTTCGCACAACAATAACCAGCGAGTGGCTACCCATTAGCTGCTTGAGCCATAGGTTTACTCCAAGAGGAGTATTTTGAGAAGGAAAGAACCTTTAGACCATCAAAGTATCTGCAATATGGGACTTAATAAACCAAGAAAGATTTTTACTAAAAAGGGATTAGATTTGACAAATATATTTTGTGACGAAATGAAGAGATAAAACTTTAAATTGTGGTATTAAGGGTAAGGACACTAACATGGGTTTCCACCAACAAAGGATGTTTTGAGAAAAGAAGGAGATAACTCGGGGAAGAAAGAAATCATAAAAGACTTGGTGTTTTGTATAAAAGAAACTTGAGAGAATTGAAATTAGATGATGTGGTATCTTTTTGGTCACAAACCATAATTTAATATATTAAACATTCCTTTAACTTGTACTTATAAGAATTTGAATCCATGAGAAATGGAACAAAAAGCTGCAATATTGGCCTATTTCTTGCGCGCTGCGATTGAAGAATTCTCATCCAGCATGTTAGATTTAGTCGTGAGAGTTGAAACATGAGAATATATTGTCGTATATATTAATTTAACATTGTAAAAAATAAAAGTTATTTTTAAGTACTAGTATAAAATATTATTGATTGACCCAAAATAACCGAAATTAGATTTTATTTAAAGTATTATGACCCGAACCTGGTTTGACCCAAACCCAAATGACCCAAACCCGAAATGACCTGAAAATTTATTGACCCAAAACCCAAATGGATAACCCATTGGCAGGTCTAGCTTCAAGGACAACAACATCCCAAAGTTTCATGTTCCATTCAAACACCCATACAGCATCACTATTTCATTTAACCAAAATACTATGTTTTGGGCTTCTTTCTCCCTCACGCCCTTTGATGCAGTCAATTTTCTTTGCTATATTCACTAATAAACTTATAGTACATACTCACTTCTAGTCATGTACATGAAATCTCACATTCTCAAAAGGCCAAATTTTATAGTGCTAAATCATGAAAAAAAATCAAATTTCAATCATTACATGATATTTCCCTTCTTTCTTTGTTCATAATCTGTAAAATTCTATCCTTTTTCGGTCCTATAGAAAAAGGAGCATTGTTCACTTTATTCAACCAGTTCATACAAACTAACCGTACACGGTTCGAGTGAAAACCCCTAATAATTATAACACTTTAAAATCATGAATATATGAGGAGTGTTTAAGTAAACTTGGCACATTAATATAATCATGTTATAACTTATAACCAATGATACTAGAGGACATCCATATGTCCGCGAACGTCATAGCCGGTACCATTGTCGGTTTTGACATGATCAATACAGTGAGCGAAATAAGTTATTCCACGTTAGGACATCGTACACGAAACAAGTGTGACATATTATGCAAACTGAAGCATATGGAGTGTCCATTGACACATAGCAATTGTACTGGAATATAATATACAACATGTACAGGTGATGTACTACATAAATACTTGTGCTAACCAAGTTGCATCCCTTGACTCAAATGTTAAGCTAATTACACATGTATTACTAAATGCTATGATAAGACTATAAGGAAATCAGCCCCACTCGTACGGTATAAATCTTGCAGCTTTTACTAACAGCAATTTAGTCACTTAAGAATTCTGCAAGTTTCCAATTTAAGATAACGTTAAAACTGAAACCCACTCCCTCACATGCAAATCACCTTTCCCTGTTGTCCAACCGTTGTCCCTGTTATCCTTCTCACATCAATTTAACCGATGGAGGAAACCCACCCAGTTTTCTTTTGCATTGTTCTCACTGTCCCATGCCTTGTGCAAAACCAGAGAAAAAGAAACAGTCAACCGCTCATATTCCCGGACATGCAAGACCCCTCTTCCTTCCAATGTGTTCTTCGAGTTCCCAGGATTGCATTCCCTCGGTGCCTTCCGAAAATTCCCGTGTCCTCGCCTACACTTGCGCCTTATTGTTTGTTCGTACCTCACTTACTCGCCTGAACTTGAAATCTCTCATTCCTCTTCATGCAATACGTTTGAAGAGAACTTCACAGCCTCTCGATCTGGAACAAACGGTCTCAACAGAGCAAGACCGACAAGCAAGGTAACCCATAACCTGTTCTTCGTTCTCCACTGCCTTGTTTCTAGCTCAAAACTTTCAACCTCTAACTCCCTTTCCCTCCAATCCTTCATGCATGCAAGTCTACTGGTATAATCTCTGGAAACTGTCGAGCGAGAGTCCCCTCCAAGTTCTCTCAGAGGTAAGAGTAAGTAACCGAAAACTTCTTTTAGGACGCCTTCCACCTTCTCTGTTTTGAATGTCCAAATAACCGAGTTTTGACTTCCTTTCTGTCTAACCTTCTGCATGCATGAATCACGCTGGGGAGCCGCCTCAAGGTTTCACCGGGATCCTCCGGAAACCCACTGCAAACTGTCCTGAAAATAACTTCAAGGTGAGGCCATATACTACCGTGTCCTCCTCGTTTTCTGTTTCGGTTTAAACCGCCACTAAAACCATCAACTAATCTGGGAATTTTCCTTGTACATGGCCAGTTGTTAAGCCAAGGGCTCTGAGTCAAATCGCAGCCCAACTGAGAGGATAATCAGAGAGGAGTTGATCCCTAAACCAAGGTAAATCCAACCGAGGTTGTCCGAGTACTAAGCATCGATTTAGCCTGAAAATATATATAAGTATATAAGCACATTTCTTCACAGAAAACTAACCCTTGATCCCTTCCTAACTAGGACCGAAAGTTGCTTCAAGGGAGACTAAGGAAATCGGCAAAGAAATCGAGCTGAAAACCCTTAAGGTTGTTGACTAAACTCCTGGATACTATATGTTTGAGGATCTGGGATTATGTCGTTTCTGAGTTTGAAGACTTTTGGCAAAAATGACCACCTGTGTGTTCTGAATGATTCTGAATAAAACAGAAAATGAATAGATAGAGTGCTAGAAGAACTGATGGTTATATCTTGTTGATTTGCGAGACAGAGTGGAGAATTAAGAATTTCAGTGGTCATAGGAAGGCTGAAAATCCGGCATAGGTTCTTTCTGTAACTTGGAGTTCTGTATGCTAACTGTCTAGGGATGATCACAGTGTGTTTTGACCTGGTGGAGGTTAAAATTGTATTAAGATATTAAGCTAAGTAGCTAGACGATTTGGGGAAAACTAGAGACCAAATTCGAGAACAAACACAAAAAAAAAACAGAAGAAGGGATATCAGTTCCATGTGCAGTTCCTGCAGTTTTTTTTTTCTGATTTCAGTATAAGAGCATAACAGTGGGAGTCGTAGTGTTGTTTGAATTTCTTTTTCTTCTGAGTTTAAAACAGTATTAGAACACCTAACCAAGGAACTGTATAACTAAGGGAAAGAAACCCTGATAGAATGCTTACCTAAGCAACTAAAACAGACTGGGGTAAGTTGAAAGTCCATCTGTAACAAAGAAAATAAATAGAGGAAGAGCAGTTCTTTCTCAGTTTCAAACCTTGTCGAGTTTTAGTTTCAGATTACTGTCTTGTTGCTGGTATCTATGTCATTATGAATCCGAGTTGAAATTGTAAGTTTGGAGATACACTTAGCTAAGTAGGTAATCAAGTTGAAGGAAAATTAAAATCAGATTAAGAAACAGAAAGTCAAATAGACAATAAGACTTTACCAGATTCTGTATTTTTCGTGCTTCAGTATAAGGGTGGTGCTATGTCAGTGGCGAATTAGTTGGGATTTAAAATGTTAACAATAAACTTAAAACCAGGCTAACACACTTAACTAGGGTCGCAAGCCAGTTAAGAAGTACTGAAAACCATACTGAAACTGTTGGAATCTGTTGCTCGTTATGTACTGTCAAAAACCTAATAATCATTTCAAAAAAAAACCTTGCCATTGGTGTTCTGGCTACTAACTGTCCAGAAGTAATATAAGGTTGGGATTTATTTGTCAATAACCTCACAACCTAGCAGAAACGCTTAATCACGAGAGCAATTGAGGCTGGAGAACCTAGAAAACCAAATCAGAAAAACAAAACAGAAGGGATAGAAGAAGGATATCAGTTCTGCGGTTTCAGTGTTGTAATGCTTTCTGAAATTCTGTTTCTGTATAATCACTCCTTAGGAGTATAGCCAACATTGTTGTGAGTCCCTTTGAGGTTAGGAACTTACTAAGATACCTAAATCAATAACTAAAGCAGTAAGGGAAAATGAGATAGAGACTAGGTAATCGAGGCACAAAAACAGAAGAAAAAAAAGGGGTCATAACAGTTTCTGCTCAAGATTTGTCGAGTTCAGTTTCCAACTCTGATTTCTGTATAAACTCGTTTCAGAGTATTGTTAAGGTTACTCTAGGTTGTTCCTAATTCTAAGGAGTGGAAAACATTAACTAGGAGGTACAAAGTTGGGAAGAGTTGTCAGCCAACGTAGAAAAGAAACAGAAGTAACAACAGAAGAAAATGATGACAGAAAAGATAACCTGTTACAGTTCTGAGATTCTTGTGTCTGTATAACTGAGTCCAAGTGCAGTTATCAGAGCCTTACTAACTTAATGATGCATCTAATAACCTACTAATGCACCTAGCTAAGCCCTATCCACGTTAAAAAAAAAAAAAGAAGAAGATTTAAACAATCTGTAAACAAGCATAGAGGGTGTAGCAGAGGGTTTGGTTTCTATCGTAACTTCAGTGGTTAAACTGTGTGTGTTCTGTCTGTTGCATACCCAGAAGAAGTACCATACTAGTGTTGGCTTAATGATATGCTTGGAGTTGTATTAAAACACTTGGCTATGTATCCAAACGTAAGAATGTTGAGAAAACAAAAGAAAGAGGAGGAATAAAGACAGATATCGAAAGGAAAGACAAGTAACAGATACAGCAGTGTATATTCTTCTGTTCTGGTGTGAAACTTCTGTTTCAGAGGCATTGCCCATATGCTCCTGAAGTACTGAGGGTTGTAATAGCAAGTAAACACTAGACTAAGCTAATAAATGCTCACAGGTAAAATGGAAGACAGTTTCATGGCAACAGAAAATAAAGCCATCAGTTCTGATTCCTCTGAATTCTAGTTTTCAGGTTTCTGTGCGTGGTTGGGCCCTTGCTCCTTGAGTTATTTTGGGTTTAGGAGCTTAGTGGAAATACTTAACTAAATGAGTGGGAAAGTTGAATAAACAGAAGATAGGTTGAAACACCGACAGAGAACAACAAAAAAAAATTTATACCAGCTTTAACCCCAGGTTTCAGCTATAGGATGTTTTCTGGGTAGTGAAGTTGCAGAGGGGATTTAAGCAGGCTGTAATGGCTGGGCAATGAGTTTAAGTGCTAGCTGAAACACTTAAGTGAGTTTGTAAACAATTAGAACAGCTTGGAAATCGAAATGATCAGAGAAGAAGGGAGAAAACAAGAAGAAAGATATTGTTGCTGTTTCAGATCTTAGAAATGTGTAACTTCTGTATAACTGAGTTGCCTGTGGCATGTGAGTGTGGTACTAGCTTACTAGTGAACCCAACACCTAACTAATGCACTTAATGAGACCTGTAAAAGAATGGGGTGGGATTAGGAAACTGATAGCTGAACTAGGGATAAGAAATCAGGAAGAGACAATGCAGTTTGAATTCAGTTTCGGTAGTTGCTACTCTATACAGAAGTTAGGTGAGTGTCCTACTGATTTATTCCTGAGATTAAAACACTGATAACACCCTTACTCAGTGGGAAAACTACTATGGGAAAAGGTAAGCCTCAGCTAAAGTGACTAGAAACAAGAATCACAAGATACATGGGGTGGTTGCCTCAGTTTTATTTTCAAGGATATTACGGTTCTGTATAACTAGGTTTTAAAAGTATATTAAAGATTATATTATCAAGATAATAAGGTTAAAACAGTGCTAATACACCTAACCAATTGATGAAACGTTTTGGGGGTAAAGGAAGCCACCATTGATATATTAAATGAGAGGTTGAGTGTGATTCAATACCGTAACTATGTGACAATTTTATAAATGTTGAGACTTCTGTATAAATAGGTTTTAGGGGAAATTTATGGTCTACATTATCATTATACAAAGGCTAAAACATTGCTCATCTAGTTATCTAAGGAGGGAGTACACATAAGACAAGTTATACCTATTGTATATGAACTTGTTACCTAAATAACACTTAAACGCTCTAAAACGTTAGCTAGAAGGAAAAAAGACTTAGTTAACGTATAGAACGAGGTGTAAATGTCTTAGGAGGCATATGAGTCTAGAATTAGTGCATGAGAAGCTCTAAGGGTTAATAAAACTAAACATTTAACAATATACCTAGGGAATAACATACGATATAAAGTGTCATCACATGAAATGATAAACTGACACAATTGTTTTAATTAACGCTAGGGCCGTAGCGAACTTCGACCGGGACTTCGAGTGTAAGGCAACTCGTGCTTCGAATAAGGTATGGACATGTGTGGTTCGTATGTTGCCGTGTTACACGGCTTGTGTGCTGTGTGCTCTGTGTGAAAAGACTATAAGATTAAGGCATGAAACTGGTTTGCTTACTTATTGTGTTGCATGATTGTTATATCATTATTGTATGTGATTTGCGCGCACACAGTAGTTTAGTCCCTTCGCGTTTATGGAATTGGAGATGAATCATTGAGAACTATGAAAACAAAGAAAATACCACAAAAAGGGAACTCCTCCCTAACCATGGAGGACGTACCATGACACCCACTATGGTGTCTGTTCATTAATGAGAATAAAGAGTAAATATCAAATGGAGGAACATGAAGATAACCCGGGAAGACAACATCTCGGGCCGCGCGGTATTGAATGTATATTCGGGAGTTGGTATCTGCATCAGATCCTTCGACCGACCATTGTGGAGCACATCTTGGGGTCTAAAAGACGAACCCTCTTTCTCGACGAACGACGCCGGGATTGGAAGATTGGCAATTTGGGAAGCATGACCTGGGGTCAAGAGATGACCCCTCTGTCTCGACCTGACGTCGGGATTGGAGGATCAGCTAATTGAAGGGCATAACCTGGGGTCTAAAGACGACCCCTCTTTCTCGACAAACGACCGGGAATGGAGGTATGAACTAAGGTATGAACAAAGGTATGAACTAAGGGGGAGACGTCCTCCAACGTGCGGTAACCGAAGAATACACCGTTAATCTATGAGAAACAGGGAAAGATGAGCACCCATACTATATGGTCACGGGATCTAAACTATATCCCTAGACCGGGTGCAAGGAAAGGAAATGAAAATACACATTATGAAAACAAGGAAAGAGAATGAAAATACACATTATGAAAACAAGGAATGAGAATGAAAATACACATCATGGAAACAAGGAAAGAGAATGAGAATACACATTATGGAAACAAGGAAAAGAAATGAAAACACACAACGCTTATATGATCCCGCTGTGAGGATCGTCATCACTTGTATTCTATGACACACTCTATTTGTGATTGTGATGATTGCGGTGTCTCTGTGCTCAGTGTGTTGTGAATTGGTGTGTTGCCATTTCATGTTGTGTGTTACTGCTTATTCATGGCATGTAAATTGGACTTAATAATATTCGACTAAGTAGTCGTGTAGCCCGGTAACATGCGGGCTTCACACGTTCATACTCGGCATAGTTTTGCTGAGTCCTTTATTTTTACAGGTGATCATCTGGATCGCGACGGAGCGTAGGCAGGGTGACTACCATGGGGGTAGTCCACCGGGGCACGACCTTTAAGTTGTAGTAGCACACGTAATATATGGGTGATACTAAACCCGAGATGTAATTCCTAGTTTATGATTTGGTAATCTTGTTGTAGTCACTCGGTATTCAGATTTGTATCTTATATTGTATAAAAGTTTTGGTTGAGGGATGTTCCAGTCATGCAGACCGTAACTTAGTATTGGTAGTGTGGTCTGTCAACCACGTGGGTGGTTGGCATCTGTAGCACCCGGGTGATATCGAGAATCCGCTGCTTAGTTATCATGCAATATGACCGGAGTTGGTTTTGTACTGTTGAATGTTTATTCGGGGGTGTTACATCGAGTCTTGAATTACATGCAACAAATCCTCTTTGTTTCCACACTCATCACGTTTGTTATCCTTAGCCTGATCTCTTCCAAAAAAATATGTGGTTACTATTCCATCATGTGAGACGAACCAGATAAACAACATAGTTCTCTCAAGAAGTTACACTTTCTACAACTTAGTATAGTTGAAACTAAAATGAGGGGTTTGACATAAAAAAATGAAACTATAATTGGGGTTGGCATCAAAGTTAGGTTACACGTCAAGGATACCGTAAATTTAATGCTTTCAAATGAGCTCCAAATAGAAAAATAGTATGAATTGGTTTTGTGATGTAAATTAACCCTAATTTGGGGTTGACTCGGGAACATAGTGAGTAGATTTGCAAAGAAAAAAAGTAACTAACCCTGTACATGCTCGTTGTCAATAGCGACAAAGGGGAAAGAAGAATTTAGTTGAGGAATCACGCAGAGGAGAATTCAGTTAGATAGTTGAAGTTAGTGAAAAAGAACGTGCGGAATGTGGTGAGAGTAAAAGCGTGAGGAAGTGCACCTTGATCCAGGGGCGAAGCTAGAAAAAAATATTAGGGGGGGCGAGACATTTTTTAATGTTGCGTCTTTCAAATTTTCAAGACAATATAGCATATTAAGATTTGTCAACAATTATCTTATAATAAGTTTGTATTTCAAAAAACATAAACTATGTATCACACAAAAATTCTTCAAGGGGTCTTCTCCAGGAGAAATGAAACACTGCATAAATAAATGAAAACAGAGATATCATTTGACCATTAAAAACTAAAAATAAATAGTATCATAGTTAAAGATGAAAGAATAAAACTAGTCAAAGGCAAATAGAAAAAATGTAGACCAACTACATAGAATATGTACCTTGTTCAACTAAGGCGTGCACGTCTTTCCTTCATAGAGTTGAAGTCATCTATGATCTTCTTTGTAGAAAAAGTCTCAGCAATTTCCCGTTCAATATAGACAATCAAGTAGCTCTTAAGAAACTCATCACCCATGCTACTTCTAAGTCTTGTTTTTACAATTTTCATTGTTGAAAATGCCCTTTCACTTGTTGCTGTTGAAACAGGAAGAGTCTGAACAAGTCGAATCAACCTATCAACCAAAGGATATATTTCATGTTTCCCAGTTTCTTGCAACCCTCTGCATAATTCAGAAATGGAGCAAGCATTTCTCAAATGCTCATGGTGAAAAACGTCGATCTCATAGTGTTGTAACTGCTGCCTCAACTAAATTTGTTCTTGCTCTGAAAAATCTGAAGGATAAAACTTTTGTGCAAGTTTGCATATGTCACAAATACTAAAAGACTTGTATGAATCTCTAGGATCCAAAGCAACACTAAGTGAAATAAGTTCTGTGACTGCCTCATTAAATCTGCAGTTCAACTCTTGCAGCTGACGATCAATAGCAGAAATATATACTTCAACTCGATAATGATGCTCAACACTTACAACTTCTTTCCTACGACAAAATCGAATGATATCAGTGTAATTTCCATTCAAATCTGGTACTTGAATGTTGTGGTTTCCACAAAATGAAGTAACACTGTTCATAAGTGAATTCCACCCTTCATCTCTTAGTCTTTGAATCAATGTCTTTGTAGTCAGAAAGCATAGTCAAAGCATTCTCAATGTCTTGAGACTTCTTTTGTAGCGCTTGAAAAAGCATATCAGTTATACCCATGATTTCCTTCATCACATGCATCACAAACACAAAATCAAATGACAATAAGTGTCTTAGGGAAAAGTCTGCATCACCTCTTTGAGAAGCTGTTGAACCTTTAATAGCAATGTTATCCAATACCACACTTGCAGGACCAAACAAGCTCATCTAGCTACAAATAGATCTAAAATGTGAACACCATCTAGTATCTCCTGGCCTTTGCAAAAATCTGATTTGATTTGTCCCCTTTCCACTTTCTAACTCTCTAAGTTCAGCTAGATGAGAAACTTCAGCAAGTTGAGCAGCCTGCAGTTCATCATTACGCTTGCAAGAAGAGCCAATGACATTCACAATAAAGTTTAAGTTCATAAAAAAACTATGCACCTCATTTTCACATCCTTAGCTGCAGCAACTAGAGCCAACTGTAACTGATGGGCAAAGCAATGCACATAATAAGCATAAGGACATTCCCTTACAAACAAGGCCTACAACCCATTCCATTCTCCACGCATATTACTAGCTCCATCATACCCTTGACCACGGATGTTCTGAACATCAAGTTTATGATATAATAAACAAGAAGATATCTCTTGCTTCAAAGTTGATGCAGTCGTATCTTTCACATGAATCAAATCCAAAAATCTCTCTTTCACATATCCATGACGATCAACAAACCTGATAACAATAGCCATTTGTTCTTTTTTTGATTCATCTCTAGCCTCATCCACTATCAAACAAAACTTTGAGTTACCAATTTCATCACGAATGGCTTCTTGTACACTCATAGAAATAACATGTAAAATTTCCTTTTGAACATCTGGTGATGTATATTTTGCATTTTGAGGTGCATTTCCTAACACCACATCACTAACATCCTTGTTGTAAGATGCTAGCAGTTTAAGCAATTCAAGGAAATTCCCTTGATTTTTGGAATCAGATTTCTCATCGTGTCCTCTAAATGCACATGCCTGAAATGTAAGCCACTTGATAGCTTCAATTGAAGTTTTCAAGCGCAGAGGTTTGTTTGTGTATAACATTCTCAATGTTACAAGGCTGATTCTTAAAATCTTCATAACATCTCACAGAATAATTATGTGCTGAGCTAGGAGTTGTACCTTCATGGCTGACAAAAGCACAACCTTTGCCCTTGTTCACCTTCTTCCAGCTCTTGAACCCTTTGACAGTAAATGTGTCAGATCCACTTCGCCCAATTGGCTTCTTGCTGAAGAGATAACATGGAAGACAAAACACTGCATCTTTTGCCTCAGAATACTCCAACCAAAAAAAGTTTTTAAACCAAGATGCCTGAAACCTTCGCCTTTGACCCACGGTGCCACTAAAAGGATACTCATGTTTCTGAAATTGATACGGTCCAAGTTTTATGTATGCCCGTCTAATATCATCACGTTGACCAATTGGATACTCCATAATTAGGGGTCGTAAACCTGGATCACGAATTAAGTAGTCCATGTTGAGCACCCCTGACTCCAGTATATTAACCTTTTCAAGTCGAGGAGATTCTAAAGGAGGTTCTTCCTCATCAGAATGATTGTTAATAGAACTAGGAGCTTCTACTAGCTTATCACCATGTTGTAGTGGCTCATCAATGCTACTATTTCCCCCTAATTTGAAGAATGAATCTATTGTTCTTATTTTGACCATATTCAATCTAGAAATTATAAAATAAAATGATGTTAGTTAGGTAGTCAAACTGAAAATTGAAACAATTTAAACAAGTAATTCAAATAAGGATCAACATATTATTCTAAATTTATACTATTGAATTATATGAAGTTTACACACTTCTAATTTGGTCAGTCAACATGGACTAAAATCTATCAATCTCTACAAACTGTAGACATTGATCAAAAACTGTCTATAATAAGCATTGTCATATTGTCTGGATCAACATTTTTGTCTTTTTCAAAAACAAGGAGCCGTACAATACATGATGAAAATTAGGAATATAAGTAGTTTCAACTTTCAATACAAGTGAAAAAATTGTAGTCTTAAAAAAATCAAAACTAACAGCTTTACCTGATAAAAGATATTTATGATTCGAATTTTTTCCATAAAAAGCTTATGATTAAGAGACCACATTCATTGATTCATCACTTATATTCCACCACGGTGTTTGAAATTTTGTAGTGATCTTCTTACTAGTAGAGTAGTAGTATTAAACAGTTTGGGTTGCGGACCGACATTGAATTGTGAATCCTTTACCTTTGACGGTTTTAAAAAATCTATTAAGATTTGTTTGTTGCTACATAATTCCACGCGTCGGGCCTTAAATTTATTCGTATGATACGATATGATATAAGTTATTTAACTACATAAGTAGAAAGGAAAAATATAGATTCAGACAGACATTACCTTTTCTCTTTGTGCTCGGCAACAATAGGAGAAACTGAGAGAGAACCGTGGGAGGAAGAAGAAAGAACCTGCCCTCATCTACTTAGTGTTGGCTGAAGCTTGTGTGAAAAGAAACCAACAAAAGTAACTAGAAACAAATTAGTCCACTCAAAAGTCTTCCCTTAATTCATTTTTATATTAGCACCTAGAAAATGTAATGATTACACTATATATTATTTTGTTTTTTAATTTATTATGAGAGATACGTACTTCTATTTGCAATTGTGGTGACTAGCACTAGTTAACTAGTACAAGGTTAGGGGTTAGTGGGGGCTAAAAGGTCAAACTAATATATAAATAACAAATAATACTCATTTGTTCTGATAATTTTTTGAATGTTGGGGGTGGTTGTACTGGCATGCTCCCCAACTATCTCCGCCACTGCCTTGATCAAGGGCCAAGATAAGGGCAATGACTTTGAGGCACCATTACCAATAAGGTTAATGGTGGAGATTATTTAAGAGTAGTCTCTCTTTGACACTATTAATATGGTCAGATACGTGACGGCTGCTTTCACTGACAAGGTAAAATAAGGGCAACAAAATTAATCGCCCATTTTCAACATATTTTACATGGGTTGTCTCTTCTAATAGAACTTAAAATAAGATAATTATTGATGTGGTTTCCGTTGATGATGCTAATAGACGAGACTATTTTAGTTGTTCACTTTGATCAAATCATCAAAAGTGATAAAAAATGTTGGCCTCTTAGAGGTTAAATAAGGCCAACAAAGGTTACTATGTTTGACTTTTTATTTAAGGGCAATATCTATGTTGCCCTCTTTGATAGCATATACATATTGCACCCATTGCCAAATGCCCTTGTAGTGTTAAACAAAGTATTAGAGATGGTTACATTTAATTAATTTGGACTCAGAATAAATTGTTACAAATTTAATTAAAAAAGATTAAACATATTACTTTTCATCGATGGATAAAGGTTATAAACATAATAGTACGTACGATCCTTCCGCACAATATGAAAAAGGAAGAGACAAGTCTAATTATAGCATTTAGAAGTTATTGTTGTGAAATGGTAGTCTAACACTTAATTTAATTTAAACTAATGTAACTCTAAAAATCAAGTACTTTAATTTAACATGTATATATATAACCTTAACTTTTTTGCTTTAAAGTCAATAAAGTTACAACATCAGAAACTTCAGGGATTCAAAAATAAACCTTTGATATCCAAGCCTATAAATACCAAATTCAACTAAAATGTTTCCACTCATCCTCTTCTAATTAAAAAAAAATCTGTTCATAACTCTAAAACACTCTCACATTATAACATAGAAAGGAAGGAAGAAAAATGACGACAGTCTTCTATAGTGCTTTTTTCATAATTCTAATTGCATTGTTCACCGTCACGTCAGCCGTCACAACAATTACAGATTTTGACAAGCCCCTAGATACGGATACCATTTTGAAATACGTGCGAGGTTCATATCAATGGAGAAAGAGGCCACACGTCATGTACGAATACAAATTCTTGAGAAATTGTTCTGACATCACAACCGTGTATTGTGGTGATCAGATCGTCCACTTCCAACTTGGTAACGGGGTTTATCCAGTTAACTCATGTTGTCCGAAGATTCTTAAAGCTGGAGTTTTATGCAACCGTGCAATGTCACAAGGGATCGCATCTTTCAAGAAATTCAAGTCTAAGCCCGACGTGATCTTTGAGAGAGGTGCTCAACTGTATAACCATTGCTCCAAGACTAAGTCAAGCTAGACCACTTTTGGTGTAATCAACGTGTGAAGATGTTGGCAATAACAATAATAATATTATTATTAATAATAATAATTGTATTGACAATTACGTTATTTAACTTTTTAGACCAACTTGTTCTACAAATTCATGTTTTTTGCATTTCCCTTAAGTATTGAGTTTAAGGTTTTAAGATTAGATTTACAATTAGGATAACTAAACCGGATTTATAACATTAAAACTTAGTTATTCTAAATGGCTCACACAAATCTAAATAAAGTCGCCACAAAGTTTTAAACTTAAAAATGAAATATTATGATAATAATTTATAAATAGTTCCATTTCAAAATATTTTTCCTTCACAATTACAACGGTAAGGTTAATTGGTTATGATATTATCTATTTTTTCATAATGTTAAGTGTTACCACAACTACCGAGTCCATTTCCGGAGTCAAGGGTTTGTTTTTTTAAAAAAAAAATTTAAACAAACACTACAACAATATTGTGCTGTTGGTGCAATATGTATACTATTAAATAGGGCAACTTAAACTTTGCTCCTATAAATGTTATTAAATAAGGCAACATAAGGTTGCACTATTTGATTGAAACAAAAGGGGCAAGGAAAAAAATTATGCCCTAACAGATATACTCAATTAGTGCAAGTACAAAAATCGCACCATTAGGTTCTTTCATGGTTATTTTGGAAAAAGAACAAAAGGTGCAAAATGTAATGTTGCTCTAATAAATATCATCAATTGGTGCAATTTTTAATTTTGCACCAATTGGTATGTCAAAAATAGGGCGACCTTTATTCTTGCACCCTTTGTATACCCTATCAGTCGATGCAATTCTTATTTCGCTCCAATAGATAGAAGCTATTAGTGCAAGTTAAATATTTCGCTCTAGTTTTATTGATCACATAGTGCACCTTCAACCTTGTGCCCTAATTATAACGTCAAATGAGTGTTGAAATGGATTTATACAGTTGGAGCAACTAATTTAATGCCCTATTAGATATACTCAGTTGGTGCATAAGCTTATTTCGCACCAGTAGGCTATAGAAAATGGAGAAAGTGTTAGGTAAATCTTCACGGTGCTTCATTCTCTTCACTCATACTAATATTGCAACCCTCAGCGATCGTCTTCACTCTCTTCACTCACGACCATGGTTGTCTTCATTCTCGCACACCAGATTGAAGACGGGGCTGACACTTCGAACCGGTAATATAGTCTAAGTTTCTAACCTATTTCTTTCTTCACTCTGATAATTTTGTAACCCTAACTGGCGAACGACGAACATACATGCTCTGCTCTTTATTTTCCAACCCTAGCTCGTGCTCTTTTGTGTGAGTTTTCCTGTTAATTTGCTGAAGGTGCGAACCAAGGCTCCATCTCATTCTTCCATTTTGGGTGAAATCGGTCAGATATCTTTTTTGCTAGCTGGATTGAAAGACGATCAATGAATTTGGGGGTTCCTTCCCTCAGATATTGATCAGCCTTGCGTCTGTGGTCATGAACTTATTCTACCAGTAAAATGGTCGGCGCAACTTCACTTGCTACTTCAGCAATTCAGACCTAATTGTCCTCTCCGATCCAAGTAACTCCCATACTGATTGATTAGTAGATATCTTGTTGTGTTTAGTTTGATTAAGAGATTGATTTCATTGTTCTGTCCATGATAAACTATTTTATTGTGTTTCATCACTGCTGCAGGCTATGAAGCATGCTCTTATCCCTACTACTGATATATTGATCGCTTACAGAAGATGATGATAATATGCTGCATGATGTGGGTTAGGTTGCGGAGCAGACGTTATCGTTGCATAATTAGAGTGCTGTCTACCTAGTGAACTATTTGTTTAATTATTACTTATTACCGAAGCATTGCTCCCCCTTCTTCACTGATCCGACTCTGCTAGGATTGTCAATGTTTATTCTTAATTACTATCATATTTAAAACTGCCTTTTCCATTGTATATTCACGTATCTATTCCTCTATTTGCCATGATACTGTTGTCTATTTTAGAACATACCCAACGAATGGGCTAAGATGTTTTTTTGGTGCCGGTGCCAGTGCCATTGTGCCAGTGCCGGTGATGGTATAATAATTAGAATTATGATGCTTTACTTTTTTTGTAATTTTAAATAATAATGTTGATGTTTGTTAATTAGGAGTGGAAGCCAGAGGATTCATGTTCGGCCTACCAATTGCTCTTGCCATTGGTGCTAAGTTTGTTCCACTACGCAAGCCTCGCAAATTACCTGGTAACTAAATTTAGTAGCTGGTAATCTAAATACTTTTGATATATATATATTGGAGTTGAGAATTAATCAGTGATGGATGATTCAGGGAAGGTGATATCAGAATCATCATCAGTATGATCATAACTTGTTCAACTATTTATCTGTCGAGATGTTGTTGAATCTTTTGTGTATAAATGATGATGTCTAGATAGCTTCTCATACTGCAATATAAATGGATTGCCTCTACAGTATACACTCTAAATCCCTAAATATATGACTGCTTTAAAAGATCTTGATTTTTCTGTTATAAGCAGCACAAGCTACATATTGAACATAGACTTTCCATATTGCAGTTGCTCTATTTTATTTATAAATGTTTCATCAGTGGTTAGCAACATCTCTCCGTCTATCTCTCTGTCTTAATTATCTCTAATTCCTGGTTTAATGTATTAACTGATCAAATGATAGTTTTATATACATGGTAACCTCGAATATAAAGAGTGCATAGATTGAATCTTCAAATGTAGTCGCAGGAAATCTGAATTCTTAGCTGTTATGGTGGAGGTTTACATAATTTGTTGTCTCTTTACTCTTATTAATACTTTTGGGTAAATGTTCAGAAGAATGGATGAATACACTCCGTTTTCTTTCATAATTTTCTCTGCTTGCATTTTGCAGATGCTAAATTCAATTGGTTCATAATCATATCCATTAAACTTAGTATTAACAACAGAATTGACAAGTTATAACTTCAACTCCTGCTCTGAAGTTTGATACTAGGTACTACATTTAAGCGTTTTCCTGAAAATTGAATCAGGAGCCGTTAATTGCTATTTCTTTTCCATATTTCTCAACAATGTATGGTCCTTAATGTGTCTTGGTGTTTAACTTGCAGGCTGGGTTTTACATAGAACAAGATGCTATACTTCACGATATTATATCTGCGTTGGCCTCATATGCAGGCTGATCAAGTTCACGCTCTGAGTTTAAGGGCTATTGGTGGTGGCTTTACAAGACATCATCGTGCTCCATCTATTCATGCAGCTTCTAATGCTATTGCTAAACCATCTACAATGATACAGAAAATGCAAAACATAAAGAAGCTACGAGGACATAGAAATGCTGTTTATTGTGGTAAATTCTTGTGTTCTAGGGTGCTTGGTCAACATAGGAGTATTTTCGTGAACCTTGATCTTGAATGGTCTTCAGTTGCAGCTATATTTGTTTGTTTTAAGTAACTAATCTTTTCTACCGGCTTAAAATCTTTTAAAATCTTCTATATGTAAATATAGCATGTTATATCTTGATGTAAGTTGTGGGTTTTGCTGTATATTATTGTTGGTTTTATGCTCATAGGTACAATGCATTCCAGGAAAACCTTTTTTTCTTTGATAGAAACTGTAATTGTTTATTTGCATTCTTTCAAGAAGTGAAGTCGACGTGCTTTCCTTACTTTTTGTTTTGTAGCCATATTTGATCAGTCACGAAGATATGTCATCACTGGCTCAGATGATCGCCTTGTGAAGATTTGGTCAATGGAAACTACCTTTTTGACAAATGATTTTTTATGCCTTAGCATGCTCATGTAATGTGTTTGTTATGTGTCTTCGTTCACTGCAGGTAGATGTTGATTTGTTTTGTGGTGATACTGATGTCAGCCGTTGATTGACCAGGATACTTCACTATATGGCAGCAGGTTCTCTTTTTTGTAAAGTGTTCTTATTATGTTTGGTCTCTACTTCTTCATTTGTCCAAAGGACAATGTTGGTTGTGGTGTGTTTGAATCAGTTGGAACTGTTGCAAGGAACATAGTTTACATGTACGTTTGCACCTATGTTGAATTTAGATGTTGTATTTTGTTAAATATGTGTTAGTAGTGTTACATTGAATGACTCATGGTTGAACTGAGAAGACTTGTAAGCTATGCATAAAGAATATGTACAATTCTGCTTTTTGAAGGTTTAAACTTTGAACTACTATTGTCAAGTACATTAATAAAGATAGATTTCACATGTTTTGGGTGCTCTTATTTCATCACACTTACATATCTAGGCTACTATTAAGAAACTAGATACAAGCATGTTGTTGTTTTGAAAAAAGATTGGTAAGTTCTATTGTAAATCTATTGGTACTTCTTGGCTATTTCAGATTTGGGTGATTCCGAGCTTCTTGCTACATCAAATATACTTGCTTGCTGAGTTTTGAGTCTTGGACTATTGAAGCATCACTTTTTGGAATCATGAGTATGTGCAAACTTGTGAAGCTAGAGACAAAGACATGTAAAGAGATATATGAAGATTAATGATACTTGTATACGGCTTGTGTAAAACAGTTCTGTATAGTTGTTACTGTTTAAAAGGTTGTATGGTAGATACAAACCTATTTTGAAACTTTGATGGTTTGTACATTTTTGGAAAATAATAAATAAATACAATTTTGACACATCTTTTGTAATTTTATTTTTGCTGATAGATTCTGATGATAATAAATAATGCAGAATTTTATTTTTTTTTTAAAAGTTGATATATCAAATAGGGCATTCTGTGTTTGCACCAAATGTGGCATGAAATAGAGCAACAAACTAAATATGCACTTATTGATGGATATCAAATAGGGCAAGATATAGTTATTGCACTATTAGTAAAATACCAAATGGTGCAATTCTAAGAAATTGCCCTATTATAAACTAATCAAATGGTGCAACCTTTATCCAGTGCCCCGTTTGTGAGAGACCAAACGGTGCAACAAATCATTTCGCTCCCTTTGCTAATAATCAAATGGTGCGATTGAACAAAGTTGCACTAATTGAGTAACATCATTTAGTGCAACATTTTAATGCCCTATTAGTATTTGGCCAATTAGTGCATTTTTTGTTGCACTATTTGGGCATTACAAATAGGGCGACTTGTAAAATTGCACCAAAAAGATTGTTGTAGCGAATCTATTGGTGCAATGTTGGAGCAACATAAATCTTGCACCTATGTCCCAATTGGAGTGAATTTTTGATCTGTTGGGGCAACTTCTGTTGCCCTAATTGAGTTTATATGTTGTATTGAAATACGAAACTTCAATCCATTTTTCATTCGAGAGATAATTAGTTTCTTTCCAGCTAGTGAGTTCCTAATTATGCATTAATTCTACCCTTAAATACGGTGAGCTCTTAAAGCATAAAACATATATAAAAAGTAATGCCACACGAACTGAACATTGTGAGCACTTATTCAATCATGGCATCGATTAAATCTTTCTAGTTTAAAGAACTTGTGAACGTGATTATAAAAAGCAGTTTAATAAGGAATATCAAAACAAGCGGAGATCTAAGTCATCAAACCAATTAAGAAGGCGTATTCGAAGGTAGCGCTGGTGGCACCGTAGGCACCATTTTTGTCCTTTTTTATTTTTGTCTTTTTATGAATTTTTAAAATGTTGTAGTTTATTAGTTATAAGTCAAAATAATATAAATTTTATATCATTATTCATCATAATTCTAGCTCTTCAAAATAAGACCTTATATGAGCACGTACTGATACATTTAAAATTTTATATTTATTTATATATAGATATGTTCATTGTGAATCTTAAGTTTAAGAAAAGTGAATCAAAGATTGTTAAAAAGTGAATCAGAGGTCTAACCCCTGCACTACAAACCATAAAAATGTCTTCGATATTTTTAGCATTCCTAGGGTGGTTTTAGGGCGTTTGGGGGTAGGGTAATCTTTTTGGCATTAGTTCTACGCTTTATATTGTCGTCACTGACTCGACAGTTTTTTAGGGTTTGTGGTCTAGGGTTTAGGGTCATTAGACCCTAAACCCTGTACTACAAACCCTAAAAATGCCTTCGATGTTTTTAGCTATCCTAGGGTGGATTTGGGTGTTTGGGGGGTGGGGGTAGGGTCTTTTTGGAATTAGTTCTACGCTTTATATTGTTGTCACTGACTCGACAGTTTTTTAGGGTTTGTGGTTTAGGGTTTAGGGTCTAACGACCCTAAACCCTGTACTAGAAACCCTAAAAATACCTTCGACGTTTTTAGCTATCCTAGGGTGGTTTTTTGGGTGTTTGGGGGTAGGGTAATCTTTTTGGCATTAGTTCTACGCTTTATATTGTCGTCACTGACTCGATAGTTTTTTAGGGTTTGTGGTTTAGGGTCGTTAGACCCTAAACCCTGTACTACAACCCTAAAAATGTCTTCGACGTTTTAAGCTATCCTAGGGTGGTTTTTGGGTGTTGGGCGGTAGGGTAATCTTTTTGGCATTATTCCTACACTTTATATTGTCGTCACTGACTCGACAGTTTTTTAGGGTTGGTGGTTTAGGGTCCTAAACCCTATACTACAAACCCTAAAAATGCCTTCGACGTTTTTAGCTATCCTAGGGTGGTTTTGAGGGAGTTTGTGGTAAGACTCATTTTGCTAATGAATATGGTTTTATTTTATTAAAGAAGATTTCATTTTACTAATGAGTAAGATTCACTTTAAAAATACGTAATATATACTCATTCTAAAAACATAAAATTTTAAGTTGACCAACACATATCCATGATGCATCTTGTTTTGAAGAGTACGAAAAATGATGAACAACAGTATAATTTTTTATTTTTACACTTATATTTTGTAAGTTATAACATTTTTAAAAAAATTATTTTTTCTCTCTCCTCATTCTCTCTCCTCTTCCTTGTGTACGTGTTGTTTCATTTTCTTTTTGATTTTTTCTTATTTTCTTCTTTTACTTTTAATTGAGCCAATAATACATTGACATGTGGCATGAAGCCATATCATAAGGTGGAGCAAGCTCCATAGTCTCCATTCCCGTTAAGAATATCATACCCGTCTTCTTCTTTTCCATCCTCCGTTTCTGTATCAAATCACGGGCACATATACTGAGGGTGAGGAGAGGAAAATGGGTATATACTGGTGCTGGAAGTAGCAGGCGATGGGATCGAACAACACAGCGGCGATGGTCGAAGGGATGTATCAAGGCCCGCGAGAGGCAGGAGTAACGATCGTAAGGAGATCTAACATGGAAATGATGATTGTTTGTCAATACGGTTGATGGCAGAGAGAGGTCGGATGAAGCGTACACATTCCAAGCAATCATGGCAGAATTTTTCATGGTGTCATCAATGGTAGCTACGATAGTAAGTCGACCAATAGCTGCAGCCGGGAGATGATAGATTAGCAATCCTACCGTTGACCCAGTGAGACGAATGCAGGAGCACGACTGGGTGATGGCGGCTGTGATGAGATTGAGATTATTGTTATGGGTGGAGAATCACTGTTTCAACGACGTGTGGTATGCCGCCAGTGGTGTTTTTGTATTGTATGATGATAGTTGGTGAGCGTCATGTCTGAGACGATAATAAAGGCTAGCTGAATTTAGCCCGTTGCTTGGTTTGTGGCCGATAAAAATCAAGCAACATTAATCTTCTATGCAATGATCTAGTCGAATGTTATCTAGAATTTTAACCCTTCGTTTACGGCTGAGGGGTTTAAATGCAGGGGTGGAATAAAAGTCAGTAATCTCCTTGTCTTCACCATACTTTCTGTTTCCTTGCTTTTATTTTTCCTCGGCAAGATCACCAACCAAACACTACTACAGAAAATGTTTTAGACAACTGTTAAAAAGACTTTAGAGAACTGTTAAAAACAGTTCTAGTTGTTGGAGTTCTCTATAGTATGGTCTACTTTAGACTACTGTGATTAACAGTTCTCTATACCCACTTATAACTACTGTTAATGTGATGATACACACCTGTTATTAACAGTTGTCTATGGTTGAAAACACTTCATATATTAATATCATTAGACAACTGTTATTACCAGTTGTCTTTTAACAAATACCAGGATATTTCAACACTATTGACAACTGTAAATAACAGTTTTCTATAGTCAAATTCAACCAAAAACGCTACAGAATTTACAACTGTGATTAACAGTTCTCTTTTGTAGAATAACAGTTTTCTAAAGCACCTTGTCCAAACAGCATTACACCTATTTGGACAATCCATAATGACAAATGTTTCAGTCATAATCCTGTAGAAATAGCATAATAATCTACAAATACACCTGTTCCAGCAATAATTCTGTACAAACAACAATATATAATCCATAATAACTAGCAACACCTACTAAAACACTTTCCATAAACAAAACATAAGTCTTTTATCACCATCTCAACAACACATACAGCACCTGAGCATAATTCAAGGGTATTTTGCAATCCAAAAGCACATTCATCTAGGAAACTATTCAACATATCATATAGATGTCTTGAGAGTCATCATTGTCATGCTACACTTGATCAGTACTATCGGAAAACTAATCAAACTCTGAATCCAAATGCTTCTGAATAAAAGCTGCCCATTGCTCTCGAATGTCATCAATTTCATTTTGCTCGTACGCTCTACCGTTATACCCGCACAAGTACTTCAAAACACAATAAAAAGTAGTGTTAGCTCATTACCTAATAAATATCATTATATATGCATTTGATAGTGTATAATGAACCTGTTTACCTCTATAGGAACAATTCTTTTTCTGCTCTCTACAATCTCCTTCATGAATCTCATCACGTAATAACCACAAACAATGCTTTCACTCGGCTGTCTTGGGCACTACAAAAACAGAAGGAAAAAATAACACATTGTTATACATCATATATATTACAATGCTTCAATATTCTGATTTGATCCATACAGCTTCAACCCATAATAATAGCCACAGCCTCAGATACAGCACACTTGCGCATTGTTTCAATTTTTAGTAAAGATCAATGATGAATCTAGAGTAAAGAATAGAAGAAAAAACTAAGTACTATTATCAGGAAAGGGAACAAGAAGTAAACAAAAGGGCTGCAAGCAAACTGTTTCCACATGAAGAAAGAAACTCAAGTGGATAAACTACACAACTACAAGAAAATCTTTGTCTGTTTTCATGTGGAAGTATGTTATTATGTTTTAGAAGAACACAAAAACAGATCAGTTTGCCTGAAATGAAAAGAAGAGGAACCATGGTAAAGGATTGCAAGATAACGCTCATATACATTTCCATTGCTTGTGCTAGAAATGATTAGCAAGATAAAGCTGATATACATTTCACAATATGTAGCTATAAACACCTGGGCAGGCGCGTTGGACCACAACACATCTGCCTAAATTTTAAAAGCCATTGTAATCCACATTAAAGACTTCCTGTCAACCCAAAATTTAAATGCCAATATCAGAAGCAACATAGGTTATAGCTTTGAGGCTCTATTGACACACAAGGAGTGAATAATCATAATAGTTCCTTTATATTGGGTTAAATGATGTGAATTGCCCAGAATATTTTGTTCTAATAATTACCCAAAATAAGGCCAAAGTTTGTGCCTCTCGTAATTGCAT
The DNA here is from genome assembly GCA_023374045.1 of Limonium bicolor. Classification (NCBI taxonomy): domain Eukaryota; kingdom Viridiplantae; phylum Streptophyta; class Magnoliopsida; order Caryophyllales; family Plumbaginaceae; genus Limonium; species Limonium bicolor. The sequence continues at coordinate 173,839,548 of CM041779.1, read as the reverse complement.
CAAAGCAAGGGGAACTTTAATCGAAAGTACGGAAGAAGAACAAGAAGGACGATAGGCAGCTGACATTAAAGAATAATTTAAACCCACAGTTTGGTTTACTCCTTTTTCATTACTTTCAGATCAAAGCAATTTAAACTAGAAAGATATATCTCCTTCACATTAATTAGAACAACAAAGATGATGCACATCTAAATTAGATACCTTGATTATATTCCACTAATAAGGGAAAGATAATAAAAAGACGAGAAAAGAGCCACAGCAAAACAGCTATCAACAATTTCAGCAAGCATGCATATTATGAATAGCTTACTATCATATATTTAAAATAACCGCTAATCGCAGCTGTACTTAAAATACCTTTGTTGCTTGACCGGCAAAACTCCATGAAGGAGATACCTCCTTTATTGTAAATTTATGTTCATTTGCTACAGCCAGGCTGGAATCTGCTTCTAGAGGTCATATGCTGAAGATATCTCCCTGAATATGACCTTGATCTAGCAGTGCTGAATAATAATCGAGGCTGGCACCACGCATAGTTAGTCCAGAAGAGCATGTTGGAATATTGAATTCATCAGCTTATTCATTCATCAGGACAGAACCTGAAAGACATGATTGTTACAGTAGCTGAGAAACCCCAAGTAAGATAATGAGATAAACCAATTGCAACACAGCTTTTTTATTATAGCTGTAGCTTTTTCTTTTAATCTCAATCTCCTACTGTAACTTTCATTTTACTCTAACTTGATAAGAGATTATGATCATGTAAGGCTCTTAAAATCGATAAACCAATTAGTTAGCTATATAAAACTGATCACTAACTTTCAGAATCCAAAATTCAAACCTGTATCTTGCCAGGAACTTGAATCATTTGAGGACACAATACCACTACGCACATTGAAATATTGACCACTCTGCAAAGCAGCACCGTCATGTAGCTTGGACAAACCATTGTCATAGCTTAATACGGTAGAGCTACCTATAACCTGATCCTGGTTATCAAAACAAACATATTTGTTGAAACTATCATCATCCAGACTGAGTTGCTCTTCAATTCTCCGGAGTGCCTGACTAACATCAGCAACAGATGAAGTGCCGATATTTCCTCTCTCAAGCAATCCCTCATCATGATGCACAACTTTATTTTGATAAAATGCTCCAGAACTCACTTCAACAGAAGCAGGACTTGATATACTTTGAGGTGACTCATGCAGATTGCTTAACGAAGCAGATACCTGATTGTGCCGGGCATAACTGGTTGTATTCTGGCTAAAGGTAAAAGACTTTCCAGATGAAAACTCTAAGATGGGCGTAGAGCTGGGACTCCCCTGCAGAGGATGAATAGGGCACTCATTGATTGACACAAAGTCAGTTTTTTCAAAAAATTCAAAATGAAAATACTACTTAAAATGGTCTCAAATGTTATGCTAATGATCTAGCAGTCATACTATACTCAGTTACTTGAACATAATATTTACAGTTTATAATGGTCTTTGCATAATAAAATGAAATAACTATAATTTGAGCAAGCGCCAACCCACGTTGATAAACTAACACATTCAGCAGCAACATTTTAAATTATGAAGGAGTTAGACCAACACTGTCTGGTTTACTCCCTCCACCCTCCCCCAAGGCTTAAACAAAATGGATCTGTTTTCAAGCAACTAGAAGAATTATTATCTGAAAGTTTTCAAACAACTTACCTCGGAAACATCTCTGTAGTGTACAAGGACAATATGATCGTATGCTCTGAAAGAAGGGTATGAACAAATAAAGATCATGTCAACAATATGCAAAATATTCATAGTAGAGGAGAAAAAAAAGAAGGAAGAAGTTCATTTGTTCAATAGAATACAGGGCATCGGACACAGGTCCTGTGACACATTGCAATAGAGCTCTCAAGTATAAGGGTCCTTACGGATCCAGCATCCAGTAACTTCGTCGTTGAAAACTAGGATTGTCCTCTCCATGAGCATAGTAACAGTTCAAAGCCTCAGCATTTCCAACCTATCCATAATTAATAGGAAAGCTAAACCAAATCACTTCAACCGATGAATTAGACCTTATAATCTGTATTTTTGTTTCCCCTAGCATATCAGCAAATTTTATTAAGCAGTACTTTCAGAATGTACAAATAGGTAGCAGACTAAATCTATGGCTTCAGCTAACTAAAAAAAGGCAAAGAGACATTCATCAGGCAGCAAACCTTGAGTCGTTCGTGTGCTTCCCCAACACTTCTCCCATCCCTCTTCTTCCGCCAGTTATGACCATCTTTACGAAAAAATCTGAGAACCCTTTTGTTGAAAAGATATAAAGAACCACTTGCCAAAGAATTTCGTTGCAAACTGAGAGCTTCATCTCCCTGCAGTAAACTTAAACATCAGGATGTAAGCATACTGAATGTACTAACGTAATCCTAAATTTTCTATTGTCCATATGTACATTAGTGGAAATATCAGTCCTCACTCCTCATACTAGTATTTTTCATGCTACAGCAAGACCATAGTTAGCTTCTGTTCTACAAACCAAATTCTATCTCAAAGTTGCCAACAAGAATATCACGTTTTAACAGAAGTCAGTCATATCAGTTTAGACTGAAACACCAAATATAACTACCAGAGATGGCGCATTCAGGTGTGTTTCTTCATTCTTGGCACCGGCGATAGGAAATTCATGCTGTGTTTTACTTTATCTGTTCATGTGCACATCTATGAACACAGTTGTATCTAAGAAGAATGGAAGCACAATATTATAGCCTAAGTCACATTGCAATGTATGCTCACACAGTTTGACATTACCGAATTGCAATGAGAAAGAATAAGATGTTCAGAGTTTAAGACCACAACATTAACCAGAAAAAGCAAGTTCGTTGAAGAAAATTTAACACTACCGAAATAGCATTCACAGGAAGGGCAGTACGCACGCAAGTAACACCACGGGACTGCAATGACCAAGGTAGAAGCGTATGGCTATCAGTGCTCTGGCGAAAACGAAGGAGCTGGCTATCGGACTGGAGTGATTAAGGAGCAAGACTAAAGTTTAGCAAGGAGGTCGATTTGGACACTGCGCATAGCAAGGAAGAGGAAGACGACACTGCGCGTAGCAAGGAGAATAAGGAGGAATCGATTACCTGTTCGATGGAGAATAGCGGCTGGAGAAGAAGACAGTACTACGCGAGCAAGGGAGAATGAGGAGCTAGGAATCGATTACCGGTTCGATGGAGAATAGCGCGCTCTGGCAGGATTATTGTGTGCTCTGGCTGGGGAAGAAGACGGTACTACGCGCAAGGGAGAATGAGAAGCTAGGAATCGATTTAGCAATTAGGGATTTACCGAGCGGGAGAATACCGCGCCTAGTGAAATTTCCCAGTTTGGTGAAAATTAAGGACACGAAGGTATATTCCAGAATGATAAGGGTATTCAAGTCATTAGGGACTAAAAGTTTTAAATCCCCGCGCGCTAGATTCTAAAGCTGTATAACAGTTGTCTAAACTTACTATAAGAGAACAATATTATAACAGTTGTAATATCTAATGTTTTAGTAACTCAATTTACACAAATTCATTAAGACTACTAGAATTTTATAACAGTTCTCTTTTATACAGTTCTTAAAAACAAATCTGTAGTAGTGAAAACCCATACTTCTCCTTCTTCACGGTCTGCTTTTTCTCGTTGTGGGTCAATATTCAAAAGCAAATCTCATTATTTTAACAATGGACACTATCATTTGTCTTCCCTAATCAGTTTGCACAATTTTCTTTCTCAAGTTTGATTCCTCACCCTCGTTCCTAGTCCTTAATCTTGGGTCCGCACACTACATAACATTAGTGTGAAAATTTACCAATATAGATGAGTAGAATATATGGCAAATAATCAAAAACCTAAGTGCAGTTGTGGGTGCAAAACTCACATGAGGAGGTGCAGGTTTGAGGGAGTCCGAGATTGTTAGATTTGGGGGAAAATTGAAACAGCTGTTGTGTTTAATCAATGAAATCAAACAAAAATTTACAGGGAAATGTAGTGGTGAGCACAAGAGGGCAATCTGGGCAATGTGGCGCTAATTCATCCGAAACAATTATGAAACACAGTAAATCCAGCGTTTGTGTATCAGCTAGGGGTATGAGATTAACCACACATTAATCTTCAACCAAAGATAAAAAATAGTGAAGATTTATCTCTTCAAGGGTATTAATCTCGGTAATGAACGATGCCTTAATCACATGATGGTACCGGTGTAGGTCGATTGAGTTGAATATGTGTGTTTTATGGATCTTTTAAGAGAGCTGTCCCTTTTTAGGTTGTCCATAAAGGGTTTATATAGATTGAGATTAGAGAAGGTTAAAAGGTAGACAAACAATTAAATTTTGAAAATAAACAAACTCTACTAGGAGAAAATAAAGGGAGAAAAATATGTGGAAAAGCGAATAAAAAATAGTGAAAACTAGCTAAACTAGTGTTTAATAACATAATGGGTAACGGCTAAATCTCTCTTCCTTTTTTTTTCAATAAGCACTTGCAATTAATTTTTGTTTGTTAAGAAAATAAGCTATTAGAAAGGATTTTTTTGGTTTTTTTTTAATTTTTAAAAAATAATAGTTAGAAGAATTAAAAGGAATAATGATAGACTAAGAAAGATTGGAAATTATGTAAAAAGGAATGGATAATTATAAAAAATAAAAAAGTGAAAAATAACTAACGAAAATGTTATTAGAATACAATTTTGGTTTTGGTATTTTTTGTTGAAATCACGTTGGAAAGAAACATTTTTTTTGTGATTTTTACTTTACAAATAAAATTTAATTTTGAAAATTAGAAATAAAAAAGAAAGAGAAAGAAAAAAGAATTAAATAAAAAAGAAGTCGTTTGACGTTAGCCTCAAGTTCCAACTTCCACCTACTTGCGAGTATTCCTTTTTTTTTTTTCTCTCTCACACATCTACAGTACACTCCACCGTATTCTTCTCATCTGCTTCTTTTTCTCTCCGGGGCGGGATTTTGCTGCGCTTTCCTTTCTCTCTTTTTATATTAACAAGGTCGAGAGCTCTAAACTAACAGAGCTGCATATGTGCAAATCTGAAGTACTCTTCTCTTCAGCAGGCAATTGAACCGCGAGCTACGACAGAGACTGAAAGTATTTTTGGTGTTGTTTTTGGTACATTGGGCAATCTGGCTTTGATTGATGATTTGTTTATATCAGTTACATCCTATTTACTGTAAACACGTTCATATCAGACGGAAGTTGGTGTTGATTGTCAACAGAACGCTCTCTAATTTTGTTGTTCCTTAAGAGGATATCAAATGCACGTTTGAACCCTAATCAGCCAATTTCGTCTTTCTAGCTAGTTGTTTAATTTTTCCTGTGATTCACGAACTTCGTGGCAGAATGGTTTTCCTCAGTTGGGGTCGACCATCTCCTGCCCAACAGAAGTCTTGTTCTAACAAGTGAGCTCTTTTCTCCCCTCATCTACTTTTGCAACTTCGGATTTGCGCATTTTTCTTCATGTATGGCATAAGCTATATTGCCTAAATCTTCAGTTCTGGTTGCTTCAACTACGATCCAAAACACAAAGGGGCCACTTCTAAGTCCTTCCCCTCTCTCCAGGAAGACATGGAACTCAAAGAGAAGGGTTTCTTTTTGAGCCACTCTAGAGAATTGGTTGGATCGGGTATTTGACACTTACGAGAAGGAAGAGAGCTATTCAAATTGGAGGTAACCTTGTGTTTTTCATTTGATTTTTATGAATAAATGAGTACTACATTGGGGTAGTTCTTCTGCTGGAGTGATAATCTGGATTATCTCATATTTTTTATGCGTGTTTCAAGATGGCATCATTTACTTGCTACTCCTCTCATTCTGTACAGACATTTCCAGATGCCATGGTCATTTGTTAATCCAAAAACTCCCGTTAAGACCGGGGAAAGGTTCTGTGTCTGCCATAGGAGTTCTTCCCATGCTGATGATGCCTCTGGAGGTTTTATATGTTGAAGAGACTAAGAGCGGGAAGAAGAAAGAGGCAAAAACATCTTTTGGATTTGGAAGTGGTACTTGCACGGTCATTTGCTGGTCAGTATGATATACCTTCCTTCTTGATTGCCGCTTGTTGTTTTTTAAAAATTTAATTGAGACAAGAAGATATTAGTTCATTGAGTGATAGAATACTCTAATCTTTCCCTCTATGTTGAACTTCGTTTGTTGTGTTTGTTCTTCAATCTCCTGGACTGGATATACGAATGGTGATTGACATCCTCCCGGTGGTTATTTAGTAGCTTATAGTTATCCCTGCATTTTGTCTTGCTAGTAGAAGCTGGACTTTTTTGAAGGACACTTTCATCCTCTCTGTCATGATATTTTGTTAATGTAGGCTGGTGAAGAGCGATTTTCTGTTGAGATGGATGAAAAGGGACAGGTATGGTATGAGATACTTTCCTTCTCGAAGCCTGCAAGTTTCCTTTCAGTCATAGGATATCCATATAATACAGTTACGACAAAAGCGGTTTGCAAAAGAGTCTACTGAAGCTCTGCTGAAGCATTTATCTGATGAGAGGCAGGAGGGAGGATTTAACACTTCAATGGGGATGGTTACATTACTTGTTTTCTTTTGTCTTATGGTTTGGTGTTTGTTGGTATCGGTGCTCTGTCAGTTTGGATGGATATGACCAATTATCTGTTGATATATATATAGTCTAATACATATTAGGATATGTTCTGCTGTGTATCATTCCTGTACCTGTAACAAAATAGGAGTGTATAAATAGTCTCCCTGCTGTAATGTCAGAACACAACAATACATTCTATTCACTTTCATAATACATATTGCTTATACTTCTCATGGCATCAGAGCCGTACCTGGGAAAATAAAGAGAATATATGCTATACCCATACCCATTGATCGACGTCTTCAATCTCACGTTTTTGCCAAATCTCAATCTTTCAATAATACACGGTCATCTTTGCGATTGATACCCGTTTTCAATCATGGCGGAAGAAAAGAAGATTCAAGATAGAGACAAGCACAAAGAAGATCCAGCAGTTGAAGTCGATAGCGAATATGAGAAGATTAGTCGCCGACACGATATACTCATCACTCTGACAACCCTCGAGTCCAGTTGGCCTACAAATTCATGGCTTCGCAAATTGGAAACGTGAATTCATGGTAGGCCTTCTCTCCAAATGCAAGTTAAGGTTTATTAGTAGAACACAAAAAGGGAAAACTACGAAGGTCCTAAACAACTAGTCTGGATCGAACAAATAGCATGGTTACCGGTTGGCTCTTCATTGCTTTGGAGGATTCCATCAGAGGATCTGTTATGTACTTTACTCTTCAACTGCAGACATATGAGCGAATCTGTACAAACGATTCGACTAACTCTTCGATACTAGACTTTAGGCACTCCGCCAACAATTTCACAATTGGAGCAAGACAATGATTCTGTCAATGAATATTACACCAAGCGGGTAAGGATTTGCAATGAGCAAAATGAACTCATAAACATTTCGACTTGTTCTTGTGGGTCTTCAAAAGCCATTTCATAACATATTTGTCCTTATATGCACATTGTGATAGTGATTGGCAAGTTATCCAATTATTTGTAGATCTGTTTCTGGTTACTATATCTTAATAGGTGTGTTCACCAATAGCATGGAAGTCTAAGAAGCAAGGGTGCATTTCTTTATCTTCACCAAAAGTAGAGTATCGTGCTATGGTCTCAACAGAATTGACTTGACTCACTAGATTAATTAATGAGTTTGGAGACCAGAACATCAATTCCATCCCACTGAGATATGACAATCAATTAGCCATCTATATTGCCAAGAATCAAGTCCATCAGAGAACCAAGCACATCAAAGTAGATATTCATCATGATTGTCAAAAGGTCAAGAGGGATTAATTTATGTTCAACATATCTCCAATAAGCACCAAATAGCAAATTTCTTGACAAAATCTTTGTCTAGCCGAGATTGTAGAGACATTTTACAACATGTAGGGTTATATCGCTTTCAAGACTGACTTAAGACAGCTCTTGTCTTGAGGGGAGTTTTAAAATTTATATATTGTAAAACATATTAGGATATGTTTCTGTTATGTATCATTCTTGTATCTGTAACAAAATCGGAATGTATAAATAGTCTCCCTGATGTAATATCAGAACACAACAATACATTCTATTCACTTTGAGTAATACATATTGCTTATACTTCTCATTATCTGAATCAAATTATGAGTGTCTTTTCTGATTTGCAAATTTCAGAATTGTGTGAAACCTCTCTTATGGTAAGTTCTCACTCGATCAAAAAAGAAAAGAAATTGTTGAAGACGACCATTTAAGCCTAAATGGTCGGGCCAAAAAATTCACTAGAACGTTCCATGCTCATAGAGCATGTTAAATTGTCGTTGGCCCACCCTGAAAGTCGTCGTCCACCATCTCGTAGTATAACAAAAGTAGTGGGCCCATCCTCAAAGTTTGTGAAATAATATGTTAGACTCAGGTTTCTTGTTTTTGATGATCTTAATGTGTCAAAATACATTTATGATTAGTTCCAACTCCAAAATGGACACGCTACGCTCCTACATAGGTCCGCCCCTGTGTATAATTATGAAGAAAGTAGACGCCTGTCGATAGGGTTGCAGCAAAATTAGAAGTAAAAAAGAAATAGGTATATTGCTTAATTATAGGCTGAACAATATATTAAAGGAAGAAAAAAAAAACAGATTGTGCATGTATATAAACAACATTAATGTACAAGGTGTGTCGTTGCTTCAGAATAAATGTCCTTATTCTAAATATTAAATGCTTAGTTCAGAAATAAAAATGAAATGCACTAAACAGATTGGAGTATACAACTTCCTCACAAACACATCATCCTTTGGACTTCTTGTTGCCCTATTAAATAGGTAGTTAGATATTTTTTTATATTTTCATAATACTAAATTTGTACATCATAATAATATTAAACAATAAAAATAAAATGAAACTATTAGTATCATATTAAAAAGAACTCAACTTTAATTTAAATCAATTTGTAACTCACGTTACATAAAAGATGTTGGAAGTTAAACGATACTAAAATCAATGTATTACTAACAATTTATAAGTATTCAGATGAGAAAAGATCATTTTTCAGAGCAACAGTTTCCAATAATTGATATTGTAAGTATTTAAACCCAACTCTATGACCTCAACTCTCAAACAGTGATCCCTGTCATGGGTGCAAATCATGAAATCTTCCATCAAATAAGAACCCTTTCAGCATAGAGTCCTCTCAGCTAGCAATTTTAGTCATCGGTTGTTGTTGCTCTATCATATAGTTTCTTCAGTCTTGACTTATATTGAAAAGTAAGTTTAGTCATCGGTTGTTGTTGCTCTATCGTATAGGCACTTTTAAGATACTGTTTTGCCTCCTAAACTTATCATCAACAATAGAGCATAGTTAAACTCATCTCAGGCCGATTTGAAACTCAACGACGCCGACCATTGCTAGTATACCAGCACCCTCACTCTTTCATTCTCTGTGGACGTCGTCACCATATTTCCATCCTGTCACTGTCTTCGCGCCATCCACCGGCGGCGTCAAGCACCATTAACACCTCAGCCTTCATCGAAGGAGTTTTATCTTTGTCTGTTACGAACGGAAGAAGGAAATACCTCAGTCTAGAGAGGAGACAATCAGATTAAAACACTGCAACATGTCTAGTATGCAGTTGCTACCAATCTGGAGTTCAAGCTGCTCGACTTGTGAGAAAGGAACTTGGACTGTTCTTGTTTTCCCTTCTCAAGGTATTGACGTTTTGTTTGTATTGTTTTTTTAATGAACCATGGCTTATAATCCAGGTGGGTTGTACTGTGTTGGAATTTCGCAAAGATCAACATGTTTCGGCAGTCCCTGATTTCAATAAAACAATGGGGTTAGATGGGACAGGGGAGAGGTAATTCGTGTTTTTTTTTTATACTTTCTTCTTTTCATTTTTTTGTATTATTATTGATATTGCTATCGATAACTGTGGTTTTAAAAGTGTGGTTCAAATGTGCTTGTGCATGGATATTTGAGCAGCATATTAATTTTTTAAAAAAATTTGGGTATTTATCTTGACGTGTAGCATTAGTGTAGACACCAAAAATTCTCACACCATAAAAAAAATAACAATAATAATAATAAAAAAAGGGGCCGTCCCCTTTCTTTTTTCAAAACTTATTCATGTGCATACCAAAATGAAACTTCCATTTTCTGATAAGCTTTTTATATCAATTTTCAAAGCATTCGTTTTTCAAACCCGTCTCTTTACGTTATTTACTTATGTAACCATTTTATTTTTGATTCATTCCATGTTGGTCAATTCGGTTTTATTCGCTTATTTATTTACCTATTCGTTTATTTTGGTTCATGCTATTTTGTTACTTGTTTATTTTATCTTATTTACCGTTACTCGTACATATGTAATTGAACTTCTATTTTTATTGCATCCACTTGTATTTTATCACCATTGTATTAGCACTATTTCATCATTTTATGTATGTATTATTATTTATCATTACTTTATAATTGTTGTTATTATATTATTATTAATTCTGATTATTCTATCGCATGTATTCTCCACAAGAACATAGTAGTGATATCTTGGTAAAGGCATCTCCATTTGTTCAAATTACCGAGGCTTGAATCCACACAAGATTTTCTTGTCTATTTTTGAAACTAGCATTTTGCATCCTGGATGTGTTCGGCCCGTTACTTTCGCCCAAACACAAGGCCGCTCCGACCTTTCTTCATTCCAAATGTGGCCGGAACCCAATTGTCATCGGTACTCTTATTTACATTCAGTTCACCAGATCCCACTAACAGCACCCAAAAACCCTAGCCCGCACCCTGACCTCTACGTATAAAGCAACAGTGAGGACCCTGAAAAATTGAGGAGCCGACATACACAAATCCCACAGTAGGATATTCTCTCATTTTCCACGGTGAGCTCTTCACCTCTGTCCTTTCTCTTCTTCCTTGAGCACAGCGATCAACACAGATGAGCTTCATTTTTTTCTTCACGTCGGTGGTTATACCAAACAAACTGGAGAATAAAGAATAATATGCCCAGCCCTCCATTCATTCTCAACAATCTCTGTAGATTTGCAAAGCAACTGGCATGGAGCGTAAACAAAACATCTCCAGCTCTCTTCATTCTCTTCACAATGGAAATTTTTTGCAACCCAACTGGCGAAGAAGGAGCATACAACTCCAGCTCTCTACATTTTTTCCTGCATCGACGTAATTTTTCAACCAAACTGCTAAGAACAATACATTTCCACTCCTCTCATTCTCTTCACATTGGTATATTTTCAAACCCGACTGGTAAACGAGGAACATACACACCTCGACTCTCTTATCTCTTTCACTGTCACTTCACTCACGGTATATTGAAACCTCAACTGGCAAACAAAGAACTCTACACCTCTTCTATTCTCTCTGTTCACGGTAATTTACAGACCAAACAGGCAATATGGAACACCAGTGCTACCCCTTCTTCATTTTCATTACAATGGTGTTTTGTAACCCAACTAAACGAACAAGGAGTATACACACTACCACCTCTCTCTGGTCACGTTATTTTTCTACCCGAACTGGCGAACAAAGGAACACTCCTACTCTACCTCTTCACCAACTTTGGCAACAAGGAACATACTGCATTCTATACCCAGATGGCAACGAGGAACATACTACTCTATGCCTGCTTCATTCTCTTCATCTATGAGAGACTGATACTCGAAAAATAGCATAACGTTGCCCAGAGCACCGTCGAGCTCTCGATCATAAAAAAAAAAAATCAAACCCACGCTCCGAGTGGCCTTCACCGCAAACCACTATCCGCATCACTTCATTGTCGGGAGTACTGGTTCGACCATCATTCCCAAACAAGAGCCTACAAATTTGTAAAAGTTGTACGAGAATACATCATGTCTTCTTCTTTCATGGTCTGAGTAACATCTATTTTTTGTTCCAGTGATATATGTGGCATCGTGGCTAGTATAGCATTGTTTCGGTAATTTACAGTATTTTGATGATATATTGTCTTGTTTCGGTCAAACAAAAGAAAGGCACAGAACAGAGAATCATCTGTTTCTTTTCTTTCTTCTTTATCTCGGTAATAACTATGACCTGTGTTCAAGTTTGCTAGGCACTCATATTTTTTGTCTCTGTATGATTCAGTTTACGTTTTATAAGCGTTCTTCTTTCATCCGGTATCTGCCAGTTTTACCATCTCCTATCAAGTACTAATAAGCTCTTGGATCTTGCTATGTATATGTCTCTCCGAGACTGTAAGTTATTCATTGGTAAAATTGACCGATAGAGGGCGTGTTGGTGATTGTCTGACTCTGACTTTATTACTCGTTTGTGTTTCGACATATTGGTGATCCTGGCCTCCAATGAACATATGGTATGTGATGCGTCATGTTTAGTTTACAACTTTGTAATGGTTTTAACCGTCTACTTGAACTCACCCCCACTGTAGAAATTGACTTGCAATGTTTGTTCCTTAGAGACTTAAGGGCTCAGAGATTCAGACCGAGCTCTCTCTTCTTCTTCTCTTATTTTTGTTTTTTGTTGGCGATCTTGTCTCATCACTTGCCTCACGTGAAATAATGTTGCTTCGCATATTTGACCCTGTTGCATACTTGTGTATTATACGAGATTTTCTTTCTTGTTGAATCAGAGTTGTCCACTAGTGTATTAGTTAAAGTGCCGAGAGATTTGGGCTGGGATAGATTAGTTCACAATTCACCTTGAATTTTGAAAGTTAACCATGCTGCTAGACTTTTGCATTTCACGGTGACTCCTTATAGGTTTGGAAACTCTGTTTGCAGTTTCTCATAGCTATGATTCAGCTACCTCACTAATATTGTCCCTGGTGCACTATGTTGGCTTGGAGTATATACTGTTTATGACTTTATGTTTTTTCCCCTTTTGTACAGTTCAATACAGGATGAAAATCATCTATTAATGTTGTTTATTTGATTCTGTTTGCTCACTTCCCTATCTTGCTTTTTGCTTTCTCCGAGGTACAAACAAAATTTGACGAGGTTTGGGCAAAACAGAGCATTGAATTGGCCTCACACTAAGCGATGGACCGTGTCAATGGACCTTGGATTTAATATGCGCTCACGGGTTTGACAAATCCTATAGCGCTGAGACTTGAGCAGAACTTGTTTGACTCGAAGTTTACCTCGGAGCTTTTGCTAATGACCATGCTGTCGGTTTTGGGGCTCGCAAAGACAGGATTATGAACGTTTGACTATGGATTCGGCCGGGGGCTTCTTTGTTTTATATTTGGTTAAGTAAACAAACCGGGGGCAGGCCACCCCGTAGGTTGGTTTTCTATCTATCACCTATATTTCTCCTTGACCATGACCAACAACATGTTTACATTTCTAGCATCGTTGTTTGCTTTATGTGCATAGATTCGATATGAGAAAATGATTCAAAGCATGATTCTAGTTTGATCTTCACTTAGGACCAATTCATCTAATTGCTAAATCTTGTTTCATTATGCTACTCTCATTGTTTTGACGTGTCTAGGATTGTTATGTTTCGCTCTTTGCGCATAGATTCGTTTGAGAAATTGATTCACTTGAGTCCAATCTGTTAATTGTAAAAATTTGTTTCATCCTGCCACTCTCATTGATGTTTTAACATGTGTACTACAAATTTCGTATGGTTGTTCTGCTTGGCATCTGTTTCACTTTTGTCGTTTCCCGCTTCGATTGTTCAATCAGCATTACAGGTGGCCATAGAATAGCCTTTAGGTTTGCCCACTTTTTCTGGACACTTCGAGTCCAGTTTAGAGAAGCTTCTAGGTTCGGGGATGTTCTTCACTCAAACGGGCCGTAGAGTTTGGTCGGTGGAGATGCCCTTCTCTTTATAACACTTTCCAAATCATCCTTGTTTATTAAGAGCTAAGACTTAAAAATCACACTTTTCAAAATCAATTGTTTTCATACTGTAACGTTAAACACTTCCATACATTCTTCAAATCCAATCCCTCTCATACACATTCTTCATACACTTTTCAAGATCAATCCTTTCATACACACACTCTTCAAACTCAATTCAAAATCAATCCCTCTCATACTCACTCTTCATACAAAATCCAAAATTCATTCCAATTAAATGCCAATTCCAACTTCAAATCATCCAATTTGAGACCCAACTATCGTTTAGGTTTGAGGCCCAATAATCAAATTCAATTGAAGCCCAATTCGGGGAACAAACCAAAAAAAGCCCAACTTGGCCCAATTCTCAAATCCTAAATCGAACCCAAATCACAAGGCCCATTCGGTCCAAATCTCAAGCCCATATCGGGTTTAAAAAATCAAGCCCATTCTCCAAGGCCCACTTCGACCCAATTTTCAAGGCCCATTTCGGCCCACATTTCAAGGTCCATTCTGGCCCAACCCGGCCCATATTTCAAGGCCCATTTCGGCCTAAATGTCAAAGCCCGTTTCAGCCACTTTCCAAGGCCCAAACTTGCCCACTAGTTCAAATTGGCATACAATTTCTGTAACACCTCTCTTCATAATCACGATATAATCCCTCACGTAGCAATAAATAAAACGTCTCGCAGCGGAAAAATAACAACAATTATAACCTCACACGGGTGTCACCGGCCATTACTCGCCCATGCGAGCAACGTAGCCAAACTACATCCAACTTCCAAAATAAACAAACTGCTAACCGCAGTGATAACGAGAAACTCCTATACATCATACTAAGTCCATAACCATAACATCGACAAGTGAGCGACTACCCAATCCTGAAAAATACATAACCTTACCATAAGACCATACACCATCTTCATTACTATACAACATCTCCAATTACCTGTTCCTGCTCTTCAGCTCCGACAATGGTCAACAACCTGAAATGGTGTAGTATCAGCGATAGACGCAGAGTATGCCGGGCCTGGACCCTAATGGTCACTTGTCATTTTAACCATCTTATTATTAGATTGGTTTCATGCTTTTCCTTTTTACAGTTATAATCAAAACTGAAGCATAAATGTATAATATACATAATCAACCATCCAAATATCCATAAACATTAGTCATCCATCCAAACCAAACATTCATAGAATATTTCAAATAACATTTGTATATCGAACGTATCGAGCAATAACAATTTAATGTACCATGTACATTCGCCGTAGCGTACAGTTTTCATATTTAATTTACCTTAGCCTGTAGGCTCCATCCAACCATCAACATACAATAAAATAACCACAAGTATAACCAATGAACAACAAAGCGAAACAACGAGAATAATAAACAAGTATTTAGTCTCGTCCATGGTATTGTTCGCCACTGTATAAGTCTCAATTGTTTTAGTTGTTCAGTTATACCTAGTGACAATGTCTCGTTAAAACGACATGTCTCTAGTTACCCATATATTATGGCGGGTCACCCACGGCAGTAGCCACTCCAACGGTAGAGTCTCCGACCAACGAGCCATTCTAGCTCACGGGAAATTTTCTTGATACTTACGGACCCGTACGCGGACATCCTGGTATCGTTTTTGTGATCACAGCGCGCACCAAGAGCCACATCCTCTTGGCTTTACTTCCATTCCATTAATTAATTAATTATACCATCGCATCGCATTACCAAATTTTCTAACACAGCAGACTAAGGTCATTAGTCCAATCCGAGTCTGTAAACTCGGGATCCAGTGCTAGATACAAGAGCGGCGTATAGAAAGGCCAGTGCTCCGTATAAAAGTCTCAGATAATATGTATATGATATTATCATAGTGCTACAACGTTTTACTTACGTTCCTTATATTTCATATAAGATAGCACCATAGCCGCTAGTTCGTTTTATATATATAGGTTCATATATACGAACCAATACTGTTAACTCAACAACAGTAAATGATAAGCAGCTATAAATATACAGTTCATGCATATTAATTATCACATTCAGACAACAATCTTATCACAGATCACACAACAACATACAAGTTATATCAACCAAATCCGAGCCCAAGGAGCAACCTTAGGACAACTCGGATCAAACCCCTTTACATACCGTTCACCCTGACTGTATTACGGTGGAGTATGAATCAGCAAGATCCTACGCTCCGTGTAGTCCGTTAGCTCGTCAAGCGTCCTTGTCAGAAGTATACTCTAAACGGTAATAAACTATAAGTCAGTCTCCATGACTAACTACATCCGGTATTTCCAAATTATAAGTAACCCCGACAGTTCACCCCTGTTTTCTACAGTTGTTTGTTACAGGTTTTTCTAAAACAGTCGGCTTTGTTACTTAAAACGCGTACGTCAAAACTATTTCAACTGTTAAGTCTAATTCCTTATATTTCCTTTAATCTTATCCACATCTAGTTTAGGTGCGTAACCTATAGTTGCATGTATGCATGCATTCTTATATTATATATTTTTTTTTTCCATCATCCATTAATTCTTTGTATTTCATTACCCATTATCTTAGCAAAATTCATAGCTTATAGTTTGTAACTATATTTTTTTCCAAATAACCACCACCATTAAATCATAAGGTTTTCAACAAAATATATTTATCCACCTTATATACGTTATTCTTGTGTATGTATATATTTTTACCACGTAGGTAATTCTCATGAGTTTCATAAACTCTTGTATTTTATGTTACATTTTATCATCTTTTATTGGATGATTATTCCCATTAGTTGTATTATATTATACCTTATATTAAGATTATTATCCTAATATCACGTAACATCTTATGTTGTATAATTACAACTCCTAAGGTTTATTCCATAAAACACCTCAGTTTATAAATCTCATTTATTTATAGTTTGTCACATTATTTTATGTGAGTGCCCTTCCTTATATTAATTCCATCTAAACCATATCATTGTCATAACATTTATAACATCATAGACCTTAGTCTAAAATTCATCTTTCAACTCTTATTAACTCAGTATAGCCCTTAACTTAATTTAAATTCCGTTTTGACCACATAACATTATGTAACGTTATACCATATACTAATATCATACTATGTGATATTTTTATTCCTTTAACTTATAACCTATAGTTTTTATATAAAACTATTTATTATTGCCTCTTAGGCACCATAAGAAAATCTTATTCTTTTCCATAAACCATAGCCTTCCTTTACAAAATCACCCCTTTCTTTTTACCATGTTATATATACCATTTAATATAACATTTCTAACTTATAAAAGAGTATAACCTATGGTTATTTTTTTGTAAATTCCGAACAGCCCTTGTGCTATTCTATAATTGCCATTTGGCCCTATTTATAACATATAGTTCTTCCATATCATTAAACCATATTTTATACACATATCTTAATAAATTCTCTTAATAATTCTAAAAATCACCAAATTCCACCAAAGGGTTATAAATATCCTTATTAACCCATATACTTTGATATTTACCATTCCACCATCTATTTTTCTCCAAAGTGTCATAATGACATAATAACTATATATTATACATATATAGTTCATTTTAATTCCAAAATCCACCAAATAAATTCCTAAAAATTCCTAATAGCCCATGGGTGTTTAAAATACCATTTTACACCCTTATTTTTGGTAATAACATTTCACCACATATGTTATAAAAATATTACCATTAAATACATAACCTATTATAAACCTTAAATAAGTTATCTAACTTATTTATTTTTGGTCAAAACCTAGCATATGGTCAATGTTGACCACCTTAATATTTCCTTGACCACCAATTCCTTATAATTACGGTTTAGTACCTAAACTTTCTAAAATTCACCATTTAACCCCAAAACTTTATAAAATCTTATAAACTTTATTTTAACTCCTTTTTAACTCTAATTTTCGGCTTTATTTTTCTAAAGTCCCTAAATTTAATTTAATTACACTATAACCCCTTATTCATTTCGGTAATAATTATATACCACCTAAACTTAAATAAAAGCTTGTAAATGCATAAATAAAATGGCCTAAAATACATGGCCTTATTACAAACATTGTCTTGCAAAATAAATTACACATAAATGTCCCAAAATACATATAAATTTCGGCCTCACCATATAATTTTTATTTATTTACCAAACTTCCACACAATGTCTTAAATTTGACATTTATGCTTGTTTAATTAGTTGTAAAATTTATTAAACCATTCCTTAAACATTTTAAGGTCAAACAAGACCTTATTTTACCTCTTCACTCACGGCAATTAATATACACACACTTAAACTTGTGTTAATGTATCAAGTTATGGTTTTAAGTGATTTATA
The DNA here is from genome assembly GCA_023374045.1 of Limonium bicolor. Lineage (NCBI taxonomy): Eukaryota > Viridiplantae > Streptophyta > Magnoliopsida > Caryophyllales > Plumbaginaceae > Limonium > Limonium bicolor. The sequence continues at coordinate 173,821,271 of CM041779.1, read as the reverse complement.
CCTTGATTTAGCTTAGGTAAAGCCTTGTTTGGGTTCACCACCTTAAGGAGAAATTCTCCACAGCTTGTTTTACATGTTTTCAACAGAAACCAAGGCCTAGTTAGTCTCCAAGAAAGATCTAACCATAAGAAGTAATTTAATGTAAGATTTAAGGCAAAAATCACCTTAAGAATGCAAGGAGAGTTCAAGATGGTTTCGACCTGAATCAAACACACCACAAGGTGTTAGATCTACTATATTGACATAGGAAATAGCTAGATCTCAACAAGCTGCCTTGTTATTAGGTTTTACCTTGGAAAAATGCCTTAAAAGAGGGTATTTCCTTTGGATCTCGGCCACCTTTGCTCCAAATGGCTAACCAACAGATTCCACATGAAAAGGAGAAGAAGATGAGCTATGACCAAAGTTTCACAGCCGAACTTGAAGGGAATCAAAAGATATGAGCTTAAAGCATTTTTATCTTAAAATGAGATTTTGAGCAACCTTGGTCTCTAAACTTGTTTCATTCGAATTTGATTGATGTTCTAACCTTAGAACACTGAGAATAAGCCATAGGAACTGATTAGTCACGAGATCTAAGCATAGGTGGTGAAGAGATGAAGAAAAGAGCAAAAACAAGCCTTAAACCATTAATTCGAAGCTTAGAAGTTAGGTTTACCTTCCCAACTGAAGAAGTTCGGTTGAGAGAGCTTGGGAGAGCTTGGAGGAGCTGCTTCATCGAATTTAATGCAGCTAGGAGAGAGAGAGTGACTAGAATTGGTATTATTAGGTTGAAAATGTGCTTTAGATTAGTTTATTGTCTATAATTGAAGGTGACTCATCAAGGGGATAAGGAGGGAGCAAGGAGCCGGATGATTGAAGAAAGGAGAGGCTCCTCACACGTTTTTCCAGCTGGAGAATTCAAATAATGGAGTGAAAGTGTGTATAAACTAATAAAAGGCAAAAGTAGCCCTTAAATCATGGAGATATGTTGGTGTGCTGTCTTTTGGATGTGCAAGTGGCTAAATGGAGCCTATCTTGCTGTAATGTCGAACTTACATGGTCTAAGGGGTCAACTTTGACCTCTTGACCAATCTTAGTCAATATTGACTCCTGCGGCCCCCTTTTAGGGTTTTATTAATATTTTAATATTAAATTTGTAAAATTCGTAAATTCTTGGAATTAAATTCCTAATATCATATAATATGATATTTTATCATATTTAAAGGTATTTATAACCTTTTAGCCCATTTAAAACCAATTTAAAGACAATTTCACAAAAACGTGCTTTAAGGAGTTTTAGCGCACATTTTGTGTTGCCTGGTGTTTCTGAGCTCTGTTTTCTTTGAAACGGTCTTGTTGTGTTCCTTACATGATATTTGATCATGTAATTCAATTTTATATCATTTAGAGGTCATTTGATTTTTAAGGTTTTCTAGAGCACCTTTTTGCCCTTTTTGACCTTGAAGCATGTAAATGCTTTTTCTTTGTGTTGGAGTGTTGTCCAACAATTATAATATGTTTAATATTATGTTAGTACTTAGGGCAAATTTTTAGGTCCTAAGAGTTCATTTGGGTATTTTTTACCCTTAACAGTCAAAGGGTGCAACATCTTGTTTTGTGTTGACCGCTGTTGTTCTCAGTTGACTTTTAAGGCATGTTTAGGCCTTAATTAATGTGATTAAATATTTAATCCATGTTTTATTAATTCTTTTTGGGGTATTTCAATCTACCCCCTTAAAAAGACTTCGTCCCAAAGTCTCTTAATCAAATAGGTAAGTATATAGAAATGTATAACTACCCATTGTTCCCATAAGTATATCTATGTGATATATCATTTACACACATCGTATTGCGCTTATACAGCACATAGCCATCACGTTGGTGGCGTTAGTTCAATCATATATGGATATAGGTGATCCATCAGCACCACCATTTCCTATCAGTTCTACCAACCCTGACAACCTCCCTGAGGTGTCCATAACATTCCATCGTTCCCCATTCCATATCTAATGATTCATTTCGTATCTAGGCGATACCATATGTATAATTCTAAAGCAATATAAATACATATTACAAATAGCATAAGAAAAGTGTTACACACATGGTGTACATACAACATTCAAACAAGTATCTCTGTGAGATACATACATACAAGTGTACATCACACACAAACAAACCAAAACAACGCACGCCCCGCGCACCACCAATTCTTGTATGCAATGCATACTAAAAAAACAAACAAAACTTAGTGCACACATGTGCACAGCCAAGAGGCTCTACCCCCCTTAAAAAGGGTTACGCCCCTTACCCCATAATATACAACAGCCGCTCAACAAGGAGCGCTGGATACTTGGCTCTCAAAGAGTTCTCCCACTCGTGGATTATCCTCATATCAGAGAGACGGGTATGACTCTAGCCCTTCAGGGCTCCACGATACATAAGGATGTGGCACTAAACTTTTGTGCTCTCTCCCAAATTCATTCTTATGGGCCACTCGCTCCGTATGAGGTGCAGACCCATGAATATAGGCTCAATTTGCCTCTCTCTTTTTTTTCCATTGCTATGAATCCACTGTTTGGATCACTAGCATACATGGTGTGTCTTTTCTCACTGATATTCAGCTTGAGGTGCAATATGACATTGGCTACTGTGAGTACTTAGTGCTCTTTGCACTTGTCTTGTAATACTAAGACGTACCAGTCTATATGTCCACAAAGATGATGTTTGTCATCCATGTCTCCTGGTGATTTGTTCCAGAGTAATACTCTGTTGTAGTTATCTCTTTTTTTTTCCCTTTTTTTACACACTCTTGTTGATATCCACTTTATCTTTCTGCATTCCCATTAGATTAATAACTGCGCGAGTGCAATACAGTTATACAGAGTGTAGAGGCGTAAACGCTCAACAGCTAATATCCAATGAGGCAAATAGAAAAGATGTGCGAATTATCCTGTGAGTGGTACATTCTGAATCCACTGTTCCTTGAGCAAGGTTTCTGCTATCATATAGCTTTATCTTTTCTCCTTGCATAGTCACTTGTTTATATCTATATCATCTGGTAGATTTGCTCTGGATTGCAAGCATTTGCTTGTTCCTTATGAGGATTCTACATATTTTCGTCTATAATGGGTTTCCCTGTTTTTTTTTTTTCTTTTGAGTTCCTGTCCTTAAACTGTTTCCCTGTCTTCACTGTATACTGTCTACTGTTCTCTGTTGAAGGTTCTTGATTTCCTTAGCTTGTTGGTTTAACTGCGGCTCTTCTCGTCCATCTTCGAGGTAATCTGTCTTA